>BEXV01001335.1:28185-47030 GCA_003118195.1 Hemicentrotus pulcherrimus
GCAGAAAAGGTACCAGGATCGTCTGCTTTGCCACCAAGTAAAGACGATGATTTACATTGGCCAGCAGAAAAGGTACCAGGATCGTCTGCTTTGCCACCAAGTAAAGACGATGATTTACATTGGCCAGCAGAAAAGGTACCAGGATCGTCTGCTTTGCCACCAAGTAAAGACGATGATTTACATTGGCCAGCAGAAAAGGTACCAGGATCGTCTGCTTTGCCACCAAGTACAACAGATGGGAATGTGTCTTCTACAAACATGACACCGTTAGACAATGCATTGCCAGAAACAGGTGTAATAGGCCCCAACGTAGTGACTGATGCACCGTTGGATAATACTGCACTTAGGAATCATGAGGACAATCCTCGAACCTTGCGCTCGTCGGCCCCTATGGCTGATCAAGAGGAATGGCTAGAAGAACAAGAAGCGACAGAAGCCAACAATGAAAATACACCAATTGCAGAAACTGACATAGATGTCCTGCAGAGGTTGACCGAGCCAGGGGCAACTGCTGACGATAAAAATGACGGAAACGCTATCCCTGCAGCTGAAGACAATGACAATGGGAAATGGGCATTTCTTAAGTGGATGCCCTCACAATTGTTCAAGAAGCAGAGGAGGAAAGGTCATGAAAACCAACCTGTTCAACAGACACAGCCACTATTACGAAATAAGGGTAGGTAGAAAATTCTTTATGGTTCTGTTCAATGAAGGTTAATTACGTCTTGTGCACCAATAGTTGCCCCCTTTTGGTATTCCTACAGATGATTTGGACTTTTTCATACAGTGCTTGTGAAATATCATTATTAAATCTGTTTTGTGCTATATCTACATTCTTGAGTTTAAAAGCAAAATACACATAAAGTTTCCATGAGAACAGAAACATTATATATCTTTTTCTTAATAGATTCTGTTTACAATTTCAGAATTGATGATAAATTGCATCCGGTGTGCCGTCTTAAGAGCATGTTTTGGTTTTGCACCAAAAATATGGCTGTTATATTCCACCATATTTTATCTGTGCCATAAATTCTGCTTCCCTTTTTTTCCCCTTCATTTTAGATCAAATGGTGGATGAGAAGTGTGTAGAATATGTGGCAGATAAATTGAAGCTGACTAAATTGGACAAGTTATGCAGGGAACTTGGCCTCAAGGAGACAGAGGTAGAAAACTACAAGTATGAGCTGAAGGGGCAACATTACATAGGCTCTGAACTTGTTTTCAAAATGCTTGTAAAAATAAGAGAACTACAAGGAAGAGAATTTACATATGACAGGTTAGACACAGCCCTTCGTAGGAGTCACAACGTCCATGTAGCTGATGAAATGGTTTCCAAGTTCCTCCAGTAATCGCTCGAGCAAACTCAGACTGTCATCTGCTCCAGAAGCAAAGAGCTGCAATCCCTCACTACTGAGCTGCTAATGCTTCTTCTTCTTCTTGCGTATGACGAGTTTCTGAATTACCATGAAGCAGCCACTCCCTAGTGGTCTCATCCACTTCCATCAGCCTAGGGATGCTGTTCGGTGGTTTCAACAGGGGGTAGGTTATGATGATGTGGTCTGCTGTTTGCTCCTCTGCACCACACTCCCAAGCTGGACTTTGGGGCCAAGCCCCATCTTAACATGTTGGCCTTTGAAACGGCAAACACCACTTTTCAGGCAGTTAGATTTGTTTGTATATCTTTTGATGTGTTTTTAAAGAGATGTGAAATAAAAAATTAAATTGAATTGAATTGAAAATGTTGCAATTGAGTGCCATTGCAGTGACAACTAATGACCATACACGTATTAGTGGAATGTGCCCAAGGGAGAGGAGATTAAACACCTTGCGTGCGTGATTAAATATGACCAGAGCAATAATATCTAAGCTCTATATAAAATGCAGATTATTATCATGCGCTATTCTACTCTGTCCTGATCCAATCAATTCACTGCCATCTACAGCACATTTCTGTAATATGCACCCCACCCCCCNAAAAAAAAATACTGCCAATTTTTTGTAAAGTGGTCATTCAAATCTTCTACAGGGTGCTGCAAAAACATGTGGCTGGTGTTCAGAAGTGGAAAAAGAATGCTAGCAAATGTAAATGTTGCTCAAAGATAATTAGATTCATTAAAATATGGAATTGTGAATGTACATTTACATGACATTACAAAAAAAAAATGTAAATACAGCTCCATTTTTGTAAACCTTCACTTTCCTAATAATTTAGCAGTGCAAGTTTTTAGTTTTTTGGTAACGCCCTGTATTGTTATAACTATCAGTCTAAATTCACCTGCTTTTTTTAGAAAAGACGTAAAGAATTTTAGATGATACTTAAGTCAGCATTTTTGTTCAAAATCATTCACAATTTGGCCATGTATAGTCTGTTTATCTAACTGCCGATATACACTTTGTTTCATACTATAGTACTGGTGACATTCCAAAATTGAAATCATGCAAAAAAATATACTGAAATATATCAACAGCTCCATTTTTGTAAATCTTCACTAGCCTAATAATTGTAATAGCAGTGCAAGGTTTTTTGTAACACACGGTATTGTTATGTATACCGGTATATCTTTTTGAATTACTTGTAAGAAATTTATTTTTCATACCTTTGAAATTTCAGTATTTTTTTCAAACAAATATAACTTAACCTTCACACTGCCAGATACGGTTACAGATTCATAATGTTCTATTTGATACACTAGTTGAAAATTCATTTGCACTGTTAACCTCTCTGATGTATACAATGTAGTACTATTTGTAAGTGTACTGTACTAATTTTCTACTGTTTTTTTGTTATACATTTTCTAAATCCTTGTGTTATATGATAAATGAAACGATTATGCATTGTACAATGAGTGATTTCAAGTAGGGTGTTAGTGTTAGTGTTAGTGTTTAGAGCAGTCAAGAGCTCTTAAATCGAGCAAAAAATTTGCTGATGAAATTAAGAGCCCGATACCGATATCAAAATCAATAGCTTAACACCAGCCGTGACGTCACCACATACCTGATTTCATGACGATGATTTAAAAATAGTACATCAAAACTCAAGATTTCATGAAAAGTACAGAATAAATTTACACCTATTTCTCTGGTCTTATAAAATAACTAATTTCACACAAAAGAATATGTGAATTACCTGTTTCACATATTTGTATTTGATCGTCAGACAATAAATTGGCGTCGTTCGTGCGTTGACTGTGTGCGGGTACAACACTAACACCGAACTGGAAATCATCATTTGCTTAATCCCTAGGGGCTAGTGTTAGTGAATAGGACATTTGTACGTAAAATATTAACACTAGCCACAAAGGTCGGTTCAGCAGACGACTATTTTGCAAAATCGATAACACTAGCTACCGGAAGTTGACGATATTTAGAGGTCAAAGCCTTAACACCAGCTGATTTCCATTTCGGTGTTTAGGCTGGTGTTGATGTTTATTAAACACTAACACCAGCCTTAAACACTCAACTTGAAATCACTCATTATATTGAATTATACATGTACATGTATATGTTGATAATTCAGCATGAATTTGGCTTATTTTCAAAAAGCTTCAGTTAGACACAATCTCAACCTTTTTATTTAAAAACTAGAAGAAAATGATTGAATATGTTTTTCATGTGATTGCAAAGCAAGAAAATCATTGCCTTTATTTTGCCAAGGAAGAAATTATGCTTGCCTGCCAAAGATACATGTATCTTCAACTGACAAATATCTATATACACAAAGTTAGTAGTTACTATTGTTATGCACAGTGTATGTTGTCATAAATTTAGAATCTGACATTCTGCATACTGGTACATTTATTTCTTTACAGTTTACAACAAGTTGATTCATTGTGTCATATGTACTTATTTTAAATAATTGTATGCTACTGGCTTTGTTGGCATTGTGATATAAGATTATCTTTCATTCATTCATTCTTTTGTGCAAAAAAAGAAAGAAAAAAAAGCATATACCTTTCTATGCATTATCCTAATTGTTAATGTGGAAACTGTTATTGACCTATTATTATATGTAGTTTGATAATATATTAATCATTTACTTACTGGTATTCTTTTGTATACTCATTACTGTGAATTTTCTCACTTCCGACTAAAACAATTTACATTATATGAACAAACTTCTACGCTGGCTTGAAGATGGTCCGTCCTGTACAGAAGCAGGTTTTTTTTTTATTCAGGTCTATGGTACAGAATAAAGTAAAAACATTTTTATATTTTAGGGTGAATAGGTGTTTTTGGTAAGAGTTATATGATTATGCAGTTGTTTCTTTTGTAGAGGAGAGAGAAACAAGTACAGGTAATATAAAAGTGTGTATGTATATCTATTATAGTTAACATGTACATGTAGTTGCACTATTTATATTGAGAAAAAAAAAAATCTTTTAAATGCCAAATCGGCAAGTACTTTCAAAGAAATTTTTAATGAAATTCAACATTTTCTTTCTTTAAACAAAACACCTTATATCGTAATTGTTTTAAAAAAATACAGTAGATAATATTTTCTGTGATAGCTGTATTCAAGCATATGCTCTCTTTCATCTTCTGAGTGAGCTGCCAAAGGGATTACCCAAATAAGTACCAAGAACCATGTGCCCTTGTTAGTAATAGAATTCACATCATAGCTATATGTAGATAATATATCGCTCAATATTCTAGTTATGAAGGGCATATACCGGTTTTTGTATACAGAATTTTTGAATAAAATTCAACATTTTCTTAACCAAAACACTATCTAACTTTTTTTTTTAAGCCGGTATATAACTTTTTCTGTGAAAGCTGTATTCTGTATTTTTGTATTCAAACAGAAAATGTCTTTCATCCTTTGATAGAACCATGTGCCTTTGTTATTAATGGTATATGTATATTGAAGAGAATATGCCTCTCAATATTCTATTCATGATTGGCATCCTTGTTTTCAGAATTTTTGATTAAAATTCAACATTTACTTTAAACAAAACACTTTATAACAGTTTTTGTTTAAAGCCGGTTGATAACAATTTCTGTGAAAGCTGTATTCTGTATTTTTGTATTCTAACAGACACTGTCTTTCATCTTCATGTGCCTCCGTTAGTAATGGAACCGGGTATTCACTTAATAGAGAATACGGTACACCTCTCGATATTCTAGTTTTGCCAATATTTACTTATAATCGTTTTTATACATTGTATTATGTTTTTACCTTGTATTATGTTTTTACCTGAAAGGTCTGATTCAAGCGCATTTGAAATTGAAATACATAGAAATTATATCATAGAGTATAATGCTGACCTAAAAAGTTATTATGACTACTTAAATGTGAGTATGTGGAGAAATGTTTGAAATTGGCATTTTCTAAGATGAAAGGCCAGCTAGTGCATATCAGTATCTTATATTTACATGTAATTGTAAGTAGCATATTTCAACCTGGCAGCTAATTTATTGTTTGATACATTTTCTTATTGTATAATTATGTTGGTGTATACTTATCAATAGCTTCAAAAGCAATTAGATATAAAGGTAGGCTAGCAAAAAGTGGCATATAAAGATGCCAGAAATCGAAAGTCAAACTTAGTGCAGTTTATTCTAAATCATCTCTCATCCTATCAGTTACAGTATGACAACATTGTCTTACACCTTACACATGTATGAATATTACTTGCTCATTGTTTTTCTGTTGATTTGAATGTGAAAAATCTGTTTGTATTTTCAGTTTTAAATAAAGATGCTGCAAATTATTATTCTAACATGCCATGTATATAATTTGGAAGTAATTGTTATACTCCATAATTTGATGTGTGTCCGTCACCATTCCACTAATTTATCAAGGCGACCCCCCCCCCCTTTTTTTCTCTATTCCATCATTTACCCATTTTAGTTATTACCTCGCCTCTCCTTTACCCTTGTTCTCTCCCTCTCAGTGTTCTTGCCCCCTCCTCTCCTCTTGTTCCCTCTCCCCCTCCTTCATTTCTTCCCTCTTCCCCTCCTTCATTCCTTCTCAATCTCCCTCTCCTCTCTTTCTCTCATCTGGTCTATTCCCCTCTTCTCCTCTCATACCCCTTCCTCGTCCAAACACTCTCCTCCCA
The DNA here is from genome assembly GCA_003118195.1 of Hemicentrotus pulcherrimus. Taxonomy (NCBI): domain Eukaryota; kingdom Metazoa; phylum Echinodermata; class Echinoidea; order Camarodonta; family Strongylocentrotidae; genus Hemicentrotus; species Hemicentrotus pulcherrimus. The sequence continues at coordinate 34,245 of BEXV01001335.1, forward strand.
CCCACACCAATCTTTCTATTTTCCCTCTTGCTCCCATCACTTTTCTCTCACCCTCGTATCAGCTCCTTGTTCTCTCTCTCCCTCTCTATCTTACACACACACACACACGCACACACACGCACTCAATCACTAACACTCTCTCCCTCTCCTCCCCCTCTCTCTCTCTCTCTCTCTCTCTCTCTCTTTCATTCTCAAGTCATCGACATAAAAGAGGATAAAACAAAAGCCATGTAGAAAAGTATGTTTTATTTTAAATTGTCCTTGCTCTTTACTTTTCAATATTTTGAACATTTTCTTGCATTGGAATATGAATGTATGAGGAGTTGAACCACATTTTGAATCACTCAGGCATCACTAAATATCACTAGCGTATTAAAAAATACATCATCATGAAGGCAGTTTTGGCTTTTTGGGGGTATATTTTTTTTAACCACATCTGTAGTTGGGGAGTATTGTATACATTTCATAGGTACAATCTGTAATTATCATGGCAGTTCTTTATAACGATCTGATTACGTTGTAATATGTCATTATCGACTTTATATGTACTTTGTACATATTTAGATATACATGTATTCATATTGAAACTGAAATCAATAATATAAGTATGGTCATTTAGATATATTTCATGTTGTGTTCATATTTCTATTTGACAAACTTTGTGTTGTTTTCAATTTTATGCTTTACCACTGTTGGATGCAACAAAGATTAAATAAATATTAAAAACACATCACATGTATTTACGGCGAATCACAAACTCTTCTTTGTTATCATTTTGGTACAACCTTACATTTCATTATAACCATTAGGTACGTATTTAGCACTTTTACATACCCACATGGACAATGCTATGAGTATGATACCAATATTAAAATGTCATTGGAATTAAGTTTGCAACCCTCTGCCCTTTCCAGCAAATCTTCTATGGCCGGTCAAGATGTATAGACTCTACTATAGGCCCTACCTATTTTATTTTCTTATTCTTTTGCTATCAAATGCTAAGGAAACATTGTTCATTATCATTAGTTTGACTACATCTGAACATGTCCTGTATCTTTTAATGAGTATTGTATGATTTCTAATGCAAATTAATGTCCCTTTACCCTGCCCGTTTGACACACCCAAAACAAGAAATGAATCTATCGTGAGAACGTGATGATAACACAATACCGTTAAACCTTTGTTTGACAAGATAAAGCAACTATATGAAAATACATGCATGGCAGTCCTACTTGATAATATTAATTATAGTAGGTAACTTCTGGCAAAACGCTATTTACTTGAAAATCAAAATATGAGTTTGATAGGATTCACACAAATCTTGAAAACAAACTTATAAGTCTCGGTATGGTAGGCCAAACCTTATCATGGGTAAGAGTTTTTCTTTCAGGATAAGTACTAGTCTCACAGGCAACAAAATGGCATATATTATACTCCTTATTTTAACACGTATCAATTAAATAATGCAATGACATTATTTTGCAATTATTTACTTGTAAAACTTTTACTGGAACTTTCCTTTCCCTTTTAGCGGAAGAATTCTCCCCAATGTTTAAGTGAGACAAAAATCATGAACATATCATGAAATTATAATTTGGGAGATATTTTCAAAGTGTGTATTTCTTTATACACACTGTGGTAATAGTATATTGTAAAGTGCTTAGAGACATTTGAATTAAGCGCTATATAACAATTAAATAATATTATTATTTTGTGTAAAATCTTTTTTTGCTTCTTCAAATACATGAACATCACAAACATGAATCTTGATATCAATCATACACCTTTCAAAGAGGTACGTACAAACAATTATGAAGGACTTAAATTCTCTGTATCTACAAACTTTTACATAAATATATCTATTGAAATTCTAGTAAATACATGTATCTTCATCATTTCAGTACAAATTAATGTTTACATCCTTTAGGCATGTAAAAATTAATAATAATTTGATCAACTGTGATCAATACACTCTTCAGCAACAAATTTCCAAACAGTGCTACATTATAGACACGATAAAACACTGTTGTGTACTCTTTTATCCCTTTTTAGTTCATATACAGTGTATATGCATGTAGATTACATCTTGTACAAAATATTTTCAATTTCTCTGCATCAACACACAAATACAGTGTACAAAATAATGAGTATCAAATACCCTCTATAAAAGTTGAAAGACATTTTGAATCTTTGACAAAGCTGAAAAAGTATCGCTAGATAAAAAAAAAAACATATACAGGTAATCTATATACAAGTGTAATGAGAGGAACAATATGTTGATGACTGTACAGTGCGAGTCAAAAAAAAGTTTACACCTAAAAAATTGCTAATTATTAAAAGAATCATCGATGAACATTAAATTGTTATATGTCTTATGAAAGAGTGTTTTTACCCAAATCATTTGTACCATTTTTGTGTGGTATGAGTTTACGTTTGGATGAACAGGAGACATTGTTTGCGAAAGTGTAAAAATCGACTTGCGCCAAAGTTGCCTTTCATGAGATGTTTGAATAAAACAATTGGGATTTGGGTAATAAACCAGTTTTTGCAGATCCAAATAACATCCCTAACAAAATTAATCATGCTACTAATATCAAATATCGAATATCAAATATCAACTAACATTTGTGCCCGTGTATGTGGGTGTGTGTGACTTTGTCATTGCAAAAAACATATGCAATGCATTTTATTTGATACATTCAATCCATTCTCTCACTCCGCTAATCCCAATAACTCTCATATCCCTGTACATATAGTATAGTAGTAGGCATCATGATCACTTTGGCACAAGTCGATTTTTGCACTCTCGCAAACGATGCCACCTGTTCATCTAAGCGTGAACACATACCACACAAAAATGGTACCAAATGATTTGGGATAAAACACTCTTTCATAAGATGTATAATAATTTACTGCTCATAAATGATTTAACAATTATTAGCATTTTCTAGGTGTAAACTTTTTTTTGACTCGCACAGAATATGCTTGAAAAAGATTTCAACTAAATACAAGATCTATCTATCCCATTTAAACATGATCATCCATTTCATGGAAGGAAAACACAATAACTATTCAAAGAATAACATTTCCATTATATGCATAAATATGCGACTCTTAATTGATTGGCCTATTTCAGCAACAGTATACAAACAAAGATAGTATGGTCCTATTTAGACTAGCTAGGTAACCTCATTTGATTTGCTCTTTTTATAACAATCATTTCAAATCGGCATTAGGCCTAATCTTCACTTCTTTCCAGAACTAAGAGATTACACAAACAGGACAATTTTTTATTTTGGTTAAACAAATAAGCTAAATTATAAAAATAAATTTAATTCATTAACATTAAAAATATAAAAAATGGAATAAAAAGACATTGACCAACAATCAATGATAATAATAATTGTTTATCCAGGGAAGCATCACCAGCATCAATGCTGTTCTTCATGAGGGCCTGCAATTATTATAACCCAAGCGATTGCCAGGTACGCATTTACAAATGGAGAGTGCATGGCTAAAAGTGGATCACCAAAGGATGTTAGTGCTGGGCTGGGATTTGAACCCCCTACCCTCGGATTGAGAGCCGAGTGAATGAACCACCATACCATGACACCTCCAGTACTGTACCCTAAAAGGGCCTTATAGACTGTTTTATTCTGTCCTTGTAGCAGGTAATACTGACCAGGCAGTGAGAGGGCTCTGATTAAATAATGCATTACTTCCAATGATTAGATTGCTTTTCAATGATTGATGCAACAACAAAAAATGATTCAACACTCACTTAAAAAATGACTATTACAGCAGTGCAAGAAGGAAATACCTCGTAAATAGAAGCAAAATTACTGTAAACATGTGAGTCAAACTTACTGATAAGAATTACTGTGCTTGTAGCAAAATAGAATAAAAGAAAACACATTTGTAAAAGTACCCACTATGTACAAAGAGCAGGTGAAAATAATTGCATCCTTTTTTTGCAAGTACTGAAAGTGCATATGTAACAAATATTTACCGGTAATAATTACAGGAATAAATAAAGGACAAGATTGACTTGAACCACAAAACGCGGTAAAAAAGTTTATGGATGTAAATTTAAGCTCATGTAGCATTACAAAAAGGAAGATTTTGTGACTTGTGAGTACCAACACTTAAACAAGGATTTCAATACTCTGTTTGATACAAACAGGTAGCCTTCAGGCTCATTCATGGATGACACAGGAATCCACAAGGGGTTTCTTACAACGACATAAGCATAAATTAATGCACTTCACAATTTTGTATCTGCGAACACAGAGATACACGAGTAGTGTAGGATCCTTGGTCCTTTTAATAACACCCCCTCTGGACATGCTTTAACATATTATATAAAAATAAATCCTGCCGTGGTTTCCTAGCTGCATCTTTTTTAAAGGAGCCTTTATGACCCTGTAGTCTATGGCAGTAGTAATACATGTACCTCTCTTTAATAGCAATGGGTGGGTAATATGCATGTACACTGAATATATGAATACCATTTATTGAGTATCAAATGAGACACCGAGGGCAGTACAAAGTGTGAACCATGGTACAAATGTATCAAGAATATGACAAGTTGAAGTGTTGGTTATTATTAGTATAAAGCAACCAGAGGACCGACGGCTTAAGGTCCTCTACGAGAGACCTGGTAATGAGGATTATAATTCCTTACCAAAGGGCACTAGTGCATCGCCTTGAATTCAGGCCGGGTTGCCGGATTAAGAGACCACTGCTCTACCAACTGAGCTATCGCGCCTCTTCACTGAGGTATAGCGCCTCCTCATCAGAATTCATGATCTTTTTTTTCAATACCAGAATAACACACATCTTCTTAATGATGAATATCATAATGAACTCATCTCACATTTCTATATGAAAATCTCTGATGAGATGATCTGCATAATGTTTGTTCTTGCTCTGGATCATGGCTTGAAGAAGCGAACGGTAGGTCAAATCCTTCCCTACAACACCTAACAGTCTCTTCAGAAACTCAAAGCCTTGTTCGTCTTTATGCTTCAGCGCCTCAATGTCATCAATATCTCTTTCCTTGAGGCCCAACATCCGACAGATTTTCTTGATTGGGATGTAGGGGATCTCCTGTGCGACGTGCTGGAGGAACTGGGTCGTAACTACATCGTCTAAAATTATCAGACAAAGAGAAGAATATATGGTAACATTAATCTTATAAATGGTAAAGTGCATTACATTTATAGTGACAAGTATTTTCTTCCCCCATTCTTTAAAGTAGAGCTCTATCGAGGTTCTAACATGTGATGTAATTTAACTCGTCATAAAATGCTGAATAGACATGTTATGGGAATCAATTAGTCTTTTCAAATTTTTAATTTTCAACATAAAGTAACTGGAATATTAAAAATGACAAAGACTAGAACCACATTTCAGTCAGACGATGTGACAAGCTAGTACAAATAATTTAATTGTATTGTATGTACTTGTTTGGGCTTACAACCATGTTGTAAAGAGTAGAATACTACTGGTGAGAGCGCTGAAGAAACCTAAAACTACGCTTGATTTTGTAAGAACATTTTAACGAGAAGATCGCAACCAAAGAATTCTGGTAGACGTAGGCATATCTAAGTTATTTCAACAACAGCAAAAAACCTTTTGTGATATTGGAGAAAGAGAGAGTCAATTTGATGACTAACCTGCTTTAATTACTGGCCTGACTTGTTCTGGGGTAGTGTTGGTTCTTCTGTCATCATCACCTGCACCACCAAATGGAACCCCAGAGGCACCGCCAGATGGGTGACCAGAGGCACCGCTAGATGGATGACCAGAGGCACCACCAGATGGATGACTAGAGGCACCGCCAGATGGGTGACCAGAGGCACCGCCAGATGGGTGACCAGAGGCACCGCTAGATGGATGACCAGAGGCACCACCAGATGGATGACTAGAGGCACCGCCAGATGGGTGACCAGAGGCACCGCCAGATGGGTGACCAGAGGCACCGCTAGATGGATGACCAGAGGCACCACCAGATGGATGACTAGAGGCACCGCCAGATGGGTGACCAGAGGCACCGCCAGATGGGTGACCAGAGGCACCGCTAGATGGATGACCAGAGGCACCACCAGATGGATGACTAGAGGCACCGCCAGATGGATGACCAGAGGCACCAGATGGATCACCAGAGGCACCAGATGGAACCCCAGAGGCACTGCCAGATGGGTGACCAGAGGCACCGCTAGATGGATGACCAGAGGCACCACCAGATGGATGACCAGAGGCACCGCCAGATGAATGACCAGAGGCACTGCCAGATGAATGACCATAGGCACCGCCAGATAGATGACTAGAGGCACCGCTTGATGGATGACCAGAGGCACCACAGGATGGATGACCAGAGGCACCGCCAGATGAATAACCAGAGGCACCAGATGGATCACCAGAGGCGCCGGATGGATGACCAGAGGCGCCGGATGGATCACCAGAGGCGCCGGATGGATGACCAGAGGCGCCGGATGGATGACCAGAGGCACATTCTAATTGAAGATCAGAGGCAAAGCCAGATGTAGAAACAGGAGCATTGTTGAATTTGTTGGTATATGTACCATCTGTACAACTATTTCCATCACTGCTTGCATTGGTGGCTAGTTCATCATTTGCACCGTCATTTACATCCATGGTAGACTTATCAGCAATGTCCTCTATATCTAATCCAATATGTGTACCAATGCGGCCACCATCAGCCCCGTCTGTATGACTGTAACCCCTGGCACTGGTGTCTTCTACATCGGATGGACCTTTAAATGTAGTAAAATCATCTGGTGGAGCACCACTGGCACCATCACTTACACCAACTGGATTTTCAGCAGGAATTTCATCACCAATGTCATAAGAACCAATAGATACTCCATCCTCTGCAACATCAGCTGCAGAACCATGAGCACCATCACTCAAACCACCATTAATATCATCAGTAGCGGTATCAGAAGCACTGCAACTTCCCCCAATAGCATCAACTTCTGCTGCATCATCAGGACAACCTTCAGCAAACCCATTGTCAGTTGTGTCATCAACAGCAGCATCTCCTGAAGCTTGCACAGCATCTCTATTAACAGGATTTTGGACAGCTTCTGCTCCTTCATTTTGCTGGTCGTCTTCTAGCAGTGGAGCTAAACAATAATCAACGACAATTACTAATTGATAAATTGATTATCATTCTTGTAGCAAAGGAGCTAAAAATATTGTAAAAACAAAAAAGTAAAGCAGCACATCCATTAAATTCTATTTGGCTCCTAATTCTGGGTGCTATTCTATTTATAGTTTAGCTTAAAAAGAATATCCCTTAAAGGAAAGAAGAAATGATGAATAACCTTTATACACTAAAATCACTTCTTAAAATATGAATCTATTATCAATTGGAATTACAGTGGGAAACATATTCTGATAAAGAAGTTGTTAAGTAGTTAAACTCTGTATACCTGAATGAAATGAAAATGAATTTTTCTTATGTTTATGAAACAAGAATTAATATATTATAATTTCAAAGACATTTTTGAAGAAATGCTGAATAAAGACAATAAGCAATCCATCTTTTTTTAATGCTCACCTATTTCTTCAAGCCCCCTGTCTCTATCAACTTCATGCCGTGCATTTCCGTTGTTCATCATTACATTCAGTGGGATATTCTCTGGGAAAGAGAAAAACATGTAAACTTGTATCATTTTTACAACTTTAATAGCTCAATGACAACATTTGCTATCAATTCACATCTTTCATTTCCTATCCGTCAAGTCATAGGTAATTCAGTCAATTCAGTCTGCATGTACATAGAGCAAGGTTGGCAATATTACACAGCCCCAAAGCCATAGCACGTCCCCTTCATAGTTGTTCAGTTAGACGCGACTTAGACGCGAACTCGTAGTCCCGTGTAACTAAACGGTTGTTTAACTTAAGTTATGACTTGATTTAAAAGAATACAGATTTTCATCAATTTTGGAAACGGCTCCCGATCATTAATTTTTTTAGAGAACCGGTAACCGGGAGCCGTTTTCCAGGACCATGCAGGAGCCGTTTCCAAAATTGATGAAAATCTGTTAACCGTAACCTTTTATTTATTCATTATCCTTTGTCATTAGTCTATATTAGTACACTATAAATCAACCCTGTAAGTTGGGGCTTTAATCGGATCGGAAGGGGGAAATATAACCCCCCCCAAAAAAAAAACAACAACAACAACAAAAAACAAACAAATACCTAATAAACATGCCTAGCTGGGATTATTTTGTCATTTAGAGTTGTTGTAGACCATGTTTGTTGATATGAAGTGCCTTTTCATGACTTTGAAATTAATAATATTAGTTTAAGAGAAGAAGCAAAACATGCGAGCCGCCATCTTGGATTATAATGACAATTGAAAACAGAATGTGTGCTTATAAATTATAAGGCCAAAGTGGCGGCTCACATTTTTTACCTCTTCTCTTAGACTATATGTCATCAATTTCAAAGTCATAAAAACACTAAATATCTACAAACACGGTCTACAATAACTCTGAATGACAAAGTAATCCCAGCTATGCATTTTTTTCAAAGTATTTGATAGCCCAAAACTTAAAAATTGTCAAAATATTTGTTTTCTACCGATTTTTCCCTGATCATTTTCATTGATTGGCGATCGGAAATTCTGAAATTGTGATCTATTTCCATCTTGATTGCCACGATTTTCATACATAGTTTCCGGGAAAAGAGTTGTGAAATCAAAGTTTGGATTGTGATTATTCAGGCCATGTATACTGGATTTTGAGAATCGTTTTTTCAAAGTAAGATTTTGACAACGTAGTCAAACATTTAGACGGAGTGAATGTGTTGCTCGCCCACTCTCGATCTCCGCTTTGCAGCACGCCGGCTACCTAGCCGCCCTTACCCTAGCGGTGCGGCTAGGAGTAGGAGATATACGTTAGCAGTCGCTCGTAGTCGTGCGCGTGCTGCAATTATTTTGCGGCGATTTCAATTAGGATTCTCATCATAAAATGATTTGTTAGGGTTCATTCAGTACATCAAGTCCGTTTTTGTCACATTGGTGAGCATTTAGTGCTACACATGTGGAAGTTTCTGAACAGGAAATTTTAATTCTCCCAGACCCGGCGCCATAAATAAAAAATGACGGGCGCCCGGTACTCATTTTCCCCGTCTAACCGGGCACCAAAAGTCAGGGACCCTTGGGTAAAAATAGCCGGCGCCCGGTTAATAAAAGGCTTGGTGCTGAGGCATTTCTTCCGGGGAAAAATTGCTCTGGACTTCATTTGATCATGTAGATACAGGGATAAGAATAAGGGTTAATTGCAATCAGAATTATATTAGGGAGCTTTAATAGCAAATTTAGTGGCATGGATCGAAAGACACGTACATGTACGTCCTGAACGCCATGGGCATAACAGTCAGAGATATCTGTTAAATTAAACCTTTTTATTGTGTGTATATGGGCGTGTGTGAGGGTGTATGCATGTGAATTGTTTTCTTCAAACGGATTAGAACACTGTCAAAATATTCCTACCTTGATCATCTTGCAGCTTCTTCCTCAGAAGATACTCTTTCCACCAGCCAATCAAAGCTATCATGAGCAGTACAGTCAATAAAATGATGAATGCTAAACATAAGTACAGCCATTTCTTAGAGGCGCATGGAGTGGATATAGGCAGCACATCTGGTGATTCTACAAAAGATGTCCAAGATATTCATTGAGACACAATGCAGGTTACAATGGGAGAAAAAAATATTAAACAAAAATATTTTAATATGTTTATCTAAGTTTCCTATACTAACCGTATAATATAGTATTAATGACTGCTTTGAGAGAAATAGTTGTTTTTATACGCTCAAGGGAAGGTTAAAATTGTGCTATTTCCCGAGGCATACGCTCAAGGGAAGGTTAAAATTGTGCTATTTCCCGAGGCATGCTTAGGGGAATAGCCCAATTGTAACCTTCCCAAAAGCGTATAAAAATAACTACTTCTCGAATATTAAAGCAGTCATTCATACGTTTATATGCCGAAAAAAAGAGTCAACTTATGACACCATCTTGGCCTTTCTCTAGTGTATCTGCACGGATGTTTTTTAAGAGTGTATCTTTGACAGTAGACTAGATCTAGATTCTAGTCTAAGCAAGATATTTTTACAATTTTAGGGGTGGGCCGGCCCTGTGGGGAATATGGAGAAAAACCTGCGCTTTCATATGACACCTCACTTATTGAGTATCACCTTCAGGATCACGAGCAATATTAGTTTGAATCTTATTTTGATAATTAAAACATCGACCAATGCATCGACCAGTGGCAGAAGTACGATGTGTACAATCTCTATAAGGATTCTGCGCACTAGTCTAGATCTACTAGGTCTAGGCCTAGATCTAGATCTAATCTAGATCTACTAGATCTATTTTGAATACATTTATGGACAATTTTACGTACCCTTTTTTGGTGTCCTTGCTGTCAGCAAGTCTTGCATCTGATCATCATCAAGAAGTTGAAATCTTGGGAGAGTTTCTTCAGCCATTTTTCCCTTATTTGCCGCAACGGTGCGCTGTGCTAAATATAGCGACCAATTTTTCGCACACGTACAGTATCCTCGATCAGTCAAACAATTTTTTAACGTGTCGGTCTAAGGGTATTTCACTATGGCTGAACTATTTTCCCGCAAACTGGAAGTTTACCGGGCAATTTTACAGGAATAGTTGAAGTTTATGACTTCTCTTTCGACCAATCAGATGGCTGGATTCCTTAAGTGAGGTATATAATACGGTACATCATACATTTCTGGCAATCAATAGTTTAGCTGATCCACACTGGAATTGTGGAATTATCTGTTTCAGCTCCTCTTGACATTCTTGGCAAAGTTAAGGATTGCCAGTTTGCATTTGGATCAATTATGTACAAATGTCATGTTTTCATAAAAAATTCTCAGATCTGTTTCTCTAATATTTATGCTTTTTCTGAACTCTACATTGATCTGCAATGGATCAAAAACCAAAGACTGCCACATTGTTGTGAGTATGCAGTTCTCTGCGTGTGTATGTAACATATTTAAGTCGACTGCTGAAGCCCAGTTCTTCTTTTTTCTTCATATCAATCGACCAAAGCAGGGATAAATCATAATCTTCTAATCACCTGAACAAATTGATTTGTGTGTATATAGCTAGAACATATAAAATCAACCTCAAAAACTTACCTTGGAATATTCTATAAGTACTAGAACCGTTAATAAGGACTATAAAATTGAAGTCCACATACAGCGCTTGAAGTGAACCCATGCAAGTCCAATTAGGGTTCCGTACAAGCCCTAGCCATACATGTATGCAAGTTCGTACATGTGTTAACTAGTCCGCTCAACAAGACATGTTATTGTTATCAAATTGCAATATCTCTTTGTGAAAGTGATATTTGATGCTCATGTACATTATAGCCACATTGAATCACTTATATCAAGAGCAAAACATGTAATGTTGATTAATTGGTATATACTTTAAAGCCAACTGGTGCCAGAACGGACTCTGGATCCCTTTCAAAAACTAGAAAGCAATATGAAATATCTCGTACCTCTGGGCAAATCAGTCTGATTGGTTGTCCGAGGTGAATCATCTGTTGGCGTCGCTGCGGTGGATGGCTCAAGAGAGTATACTGCTTCCTCCGAGGGTGGGGCAGACGGCAGCAAGGATCTTGTCTGTTTTAAGGAAATACGCATGCATCAAGCGTCATGGCATATTGTGCTAATCCCATCCAACACACATTCACATGTATAAAGTTATGAAAAACAGATTTAACAATATCATGGGGAGTTGTGTATTTTAGGTGGGAATGTCTTCCTGTGGAAAAAGATTAAATGTTTCCTCATAAATATTGAAGGTATATTTGATCAATTACCAATAGGAAATTCCTGATAGGGTATTTAATTTCTTGACTATCAATCTTTTGGAATTTTCTCCAGTTTTGTTCTCCTTATTTTTCTAAATTAGTTATTCTTTTTTTCAGCGTTTTCTTCTTCTGCACTAGTTTGGCCAGGAGGCATTCGACCTCCCTCCAAGGTCACTGGCAGGTGGTTATCTCATCAAATCAGCTCTCAATTAACATAACAAAAAGGGCATGATGGGGGATCCCCATGTACCCCTTAGGCATTGTTAGCTGTATGAGGTGCAGGTAGCTAGCGCAGTATAAGAATGGTGATCATGATGACAAATTACTTACCATTGGTTCTGAGTTCAACGGTGTACATATCGTGTCACTATCCATCTCACACGCCTTCTCAATAATCTCTCCCTCATTACACACAGAGCAGGGGTGGCAGACCCTGCACTTGTTATACATTTTCTGGAAGGTATTTGGTAGGCAGTTATCACACCTGTATCAAGAGAAGAGGAGGTAAATAAAGAAAACATTAACAAAAAAAACAAAAAAATATCTTCACTTCGCAATAGTTAAGATCCCTTCTGTCATAAAACTATTTCTTTCCGAAATGACCAGAACTTTGAACTACCCCCTCCCCTGCACCCCCCCCCCAATTCAAGATAAGAATATGGAGTAGAAGTGGCATTAGAAATTTCTCTGAAATTCTTAGGTTTTTGTTTGTTTCATATGTGGTACCATTCTGATTACTTTTCATCACAATCATGGCAAAGTTTTAATGGAGATCATTATTCAATAAACATGAAAAAGATGAGGTGGACGAGTGAGAGAGGATCGAAGGGTATGTGAGGGGAGGGGGTGAGAATTAGGGAGGGGAAGGGGGTGAGTGGGTGAGGGCGAATGGGGGACGGGG
>BEXV01001335.1:108480-118869 GCA_003118195.1 Hemicentrotus pulcherrimus
GGGGGGGGGGGGGGGACCGGGCTGGCAATGCTTGGGTAATTCTAATAATTTCAGGATACTCAGAGATAGCAATATCAAGACTAATGGGGCTTCCCTAGGTTAATAGGACAGTGTCATCATTACCCACCCCCCCCCCTCCTCACCCAAAATACTCCCCACTTACGTAATCCATTGGACTCCATGCGCGATGCTGTGTTGACGGTATCCCCAAAGAGGCAATAACGAGGCATCTTTACTCCTACTACTCCCGCTACGCAAGGCCCTAAATGAAAGATAGAAATGAACAACCTTTATAAACATTGTGGAAAGGAACAAATCAAAGTAAATTTCTAATAAGTTTGGTGATTAAAAACCTCCAATAGTTACACCAATTCTTATGTTCCAAACGATCAGCCAATTCCGATAGCTTTCAAAGTGTTTCTTTCGCAATGTAAGGTAGAACTCAACTTTATTCTTAAGATAGTCTTAATAGATAGAACATTAAGATTTCAAAGCCATTGTATATATGCACGTTATTTCATACAAATACGGTGTATTATCATAACGTAGTGCATCATTGCAAAATGTTGAGAGGTTTGACGGCATTCCATTGTACAAAGTTGAATGCTGTGCTCGACTGCAGTTTTTTTTACAATAAAACAAAAAAATCCCTTTTCGCAGATATAGATTGAGCATTGTAATGAGAGGAATCAGTTTGAGGGCGCTTGTTCGTAACAACATTTCGGTAACACCCACCCCTACCCTTCTCCCACGACGTCCACGTTTTTTAAGATAGAATTTCATGATAATTATGTGTCCTGTTTTGTCGTTGTTTGACATGACTTTTATACAAAAGGTAACGAAATTATCTTGTAGATTTCCTTCTTGAAAGTCCATGTGATCTTGTTTGTTAGGTGTTTGACAAAGCACGATGAAGTTATCACGAAGACGACTTTGCACTTTTTTCTCCTGCCCAACCGGAGACTAGATAGGGTATTCGAATGGATTGGTAATGTAATAAGACCAATTTTACAGCTTCAGCCATATCGCATAATATTATTTTCTGTCAGCCGGTAGGTGTAAAGCCATTGATCAATCTCTTTTATTTTATTTTCTTTCCCCATATATTTGTATCCTTATAAATCCATGCTTTACTGCCTCCATTAGTGTATTCTCCCATTCATTATTTTTGTGTCCTCCCCTTCTCGCTGTCGCTCTTTCTCTCTCTCTCGCTCTCTCTCTCTCTCTCTCTGTCTGTCCGTCTCTCTGTGTGTTTAATAGTCTCTCTCTCTCTCTATGTGTCTCTCTCTATCTCTCTCTATCTCAAACACACTCTTCCCCATCATTCATAACATCTTTAATGCTTCTTCTAGATCAATATTGAATCATAAAGTCTTGATTCCAAGCAATGCAATAAGCATGCCTGTTTTCTGTGACGTCCCATAGATAGTGAATAGCAATTTACCAATCAAAGCATCAGGGCTATCTCATAGAGAAAGATTCCGTGGCGGCAAAACGGAAGCGCATCAAACGAATCAAGGGTCAGCTGACCTGTCCTTTATTACATTAATAAGCACTTCAGCAATATTATGTTAAATATAATTATGTAGTTATGAGATATATAATGTTGGTGTCAGATTTGCTGAGGAGTTGGTAGCAAAGTGTTGTGGTGATGATGGCACAAAGAGTTAGAATCATGCATGCTTCTTGCAGAAAGATTTTGTGTCATATTTGACTTCAGTGGCTAGAAGAAAATTAGATAGAGAGGGGAGAGGGTAAGAGAGAGAGAGAGAGAGAGAGAGAGAGAGAGAGCGGGGAGTGATACAAAGAAAGAGAGAGAGAGAGGGGGGAGAGAGAAAGAGAAAGTCGCAAAGACTAATGATAAATCTCCATGTATTGGTCTACATGGCCACAATATTATACCTTTCAACAAAAAAAAATAATTATGCAAATTCAAAGTGTTTTACCTTGCTTGTGTGTTGGCCCAACACACAAGCAAGGTGAAACACTTTGAATTTGCATAATTTGCATAATTATTTATTTATTTATTTATTTCTAAGTTTATTCCGTAAGTATTTCTCGTACTTATTTTTGCTATGTTCATGATGCTTGACTATGATTGAGTGCTATTAAGGTTGTATGCCGTGTATATTTGTTTATACAATGTATTTGTTTTTGTATGTGTTTGTACTTCAGAACCTGAAGAAGGCCTCACAAGCCGAAAGCTCGCAATAAACTTGTAAAGTACAGCTACGTCTCACGTTCCTAGACCATTTCTTCACGCTTACATATTCTGGAACACCCGCTGTCATGTCAGAGTTGAGAATTCTCGCACTTATATATATTAATTATATATCATTTTATCCACTTTTCTACGATAATAGTCATATAACCCTGTTTAGTTATTCGTTCATTATCCAATCACACGATAAAATGTGAACATCAAAGCACACGTAGCACAAAACAATGCTTTCTTGGAACTATAAGATTCATGATTATTTGGTTGTGTCGTATACCAAGAATGTCACTGCACTGCATTTCATTAAAATGAAAATACATCAATTTAATTTAATTTGACAGGAAGCAAAGAGTGGCCTTCTTTCCGTTGAATCACCCTTCTTAACTTCGGCTTTCTTCTTTATTCATTTTGAGAGAATTCTAAATCTGATTTACTCGGTGCTGGAGATCACACTTCGTGTTTCCCATGCAAACGAGGTGTCATTATCTGCGTTAATCAAGCCTGTAGTTTTTTTAAAGGTCGTTAACCCTGCATACACCAGTAGTTGAAGGTGCAAAGTGCAAACTGTTAATTTTGCCCTTTATAACGACAACACTCAGGCATGAAGCGTTACAGACCGCACTGGTTGATGAATGGCGCAGTCCTTACGTCAGCAAAATAATGACGCGCCGAGTGAATGGGCCTTTTACGCTGCTCATGATTGTAATTTTGGAGTGGGATCTGCCCCTGCCCCTTTCGTATTACGTGATTAATCGTGTAGCGTATGCTTCCGATAGCTGCGCCCCCTATTCAGTTGCCCCCTACACTCATGTACGTGTATAGTAACCGTACATGTATGAGGTTATATGACACAAGTCATGCTCTTGCGCCAACTGCTCGGTGGCCACTGGCCAATATCTTCACTCCAACCAAAGTAATGTTACCTTCAAAACTGATCTAAGCACTTTTCATTAAAGTACGCTTATCCTAAACCAGACCAAAAACTAAAATCCAATCGCAATCAATCGCAATCGCAATCAAGTGCACACAATGATCCTTGTTCAACCGGGGACGGTGCTCCTAACCGACTCTTGTTTAAGCGACAATATTGTTCCTGTCTTCATCTCTCAATGCAGAAGTAAAGGGTTATTATCAGGGTTGCAATTGGGTTTTAGGTTAGGATTATCTATCATGTTTAGGTCCAGGCTTGAAGTTAGGAATTCGGCTATGTAGTGTAGGAAAGTACCGCGAAGCAATAATTGTCAAAGAAACCAGTGACATACCATGGACCTAGGTCATAAAACCCTGAGGGACTCACCCGTATGGAGGCCTATCCGGACCTGGAGTTTGGTGGATGGCGAGCGAGGGACATGGACCTGCTTAACAGCACTACGTAGATCAATAGACATGGTAGCGATCTCCTTGACGTGCTTGTCACCGTTCCTCTCCGGACACCCACTGGCGACCATGTAAGCGTCACCGATGGTCTCCACCTTGTAGACATCGTAGACGTCGATTCGACCGTCAAAGCAGGAGTAGAGATCGTTGAGCATTGAAACAACCTGCCATGAATGGTGGTGGTGGGGGGGGGATGAAGGGAATGAAAGAATTTTCATTTGTCAACTGTTACAGTATTGGTGATTTTGTCTCATCAACACCAATATAACTCAACGTAACAGTTTCACATGAACTGTTGAATGCTAAATCAAAGAGGAAAAACGAAGTTTCCACAATTAAGTGCCAGTAGAAGTTGAGTCTTCTCCATCTACCCCAAATTACCAGTTCAAGATAGTATCTACGTGTACGCTTATATCGTATAGCCGCATCTTAAAGTGTTTTATAATTAAAATGATTAAGGTCTTCATTTTAATAGACAATCAGTGTTTTGACGACTCCCATATTAACAGCTTGAGTTCTGGGAAATGTGAAAGAGTGAGCTTTTTCATTATTTCAATGTTAGTGTGTAGATTATAATTGGAAACAAAGTATCATATAGAAAAGATGACTCTTAACATGCCCTCATATACGAAATATACGAAGTAACAGTTATAGGAACATACGGTCATCCAACATGTTTGCATGGTCCCATATACATACTACATTTGTCTACAGTACATGCAATTTTCATATCATTTTGATACTTCCAAAACTTCAATACACCAATTCTTATGTGCTACATGATCGACCTTTTCCAGGCGCTTCCATGCAGTTTCTTTCATAATGTAGTTTTATGACCAGAGCTAAACTTTATCTTTCAACCTGACCAAAAATATCCGTAAGTGCTTTGTCGGAAGACAGATTTTCTTTTTGACCTAGGTATATTCCATTTTTATTGATAGCTGTTATCACCAAGATTTAAACTTCTTACCTCGATGGGGTTGATGTGAGCCGAGATCCTTGTGAAACCCACTATGTCTGAAAAGAAGATGGTAACTGCATCGAAACTTTCCGCGCGCACCTGCTGCTTCGCCCGGATTTGATTCGCCACTTTTCTTGGTAGCAACTGATACAATAGACTCTCTGTCATCTTCTTCTCCTGCTTTAGCTCATCCGTCCGCTCCTTGAGCCTATGAGCGTAGTCGTGAATCCAACCGGTCATGTTACCTACGGAGTTCAGAACCAGTGGAAAGAACAGCACTACGCATAGCGTCGCTACGATCTCAAAGGCTAAACGGGCTCGAATGGAATCTAGTTTCCCTTGAGCTGTCTGGATCATGACCTGTAACGCATCATTGTTCACGTTCCTGAGGGTTGTTAGTACTTGGGTCATGGTATCAAAGTACGGATCCATACTGAAATTGTCTGGAATGATCGACGTATTGCACAGCGAAAGTACATCTAACCTACTAAAATACAAAACATCTGTATAAAGTTCTGCGCCCAGCACGTCTTCAAATACCCTGTCGGAAACAGTATCATCTGTGTCAGATGCAAACTGTAAAAGTGTATGCGCCGATTCGTGCAGCGCTCCTACGGTAGACATGAAATCACTGGGTATGGAATCAGATGGCCCCACACATCGGGCTGAGAGTTCCATCTCACTCGCCATATGAAGACGTGAAGCAAGAAAAGCAAGGTACCCTGAGGTCACGTGACGCGTTGAGCCAACGGAGAACAATTCCTTGCGGTGATCTTGATAGAAGCTTTGCTCCAAGCTTCCGCTGCTGTACGAAAAGTTGTTCCGATGCTCCAGAAGTCGGTCCTTGAAATGCACTGGATTGAAAGAATTTGTATCATTAGCGATTGCGGTTTCTGGAAATAGATTTTCTACACACGAGTCGGCCAGAGAGGAGTCGGTAAAATTACGGAATATGTACAACTGGCTCAGCAATACTGCGACGGATGATGACAACACTGGGGATGTTGAAATGGTGGGGGTTGTCGACGTGAAAGTCGCCGAGGTCGACGATTCTACTTCCATCGAAGCATTGGATAATGGGAGTGATGTAGACGATGATGAATTTGTCGATATACTAGTTCTGTTCAGGTTTTCAAGGGTCACCCTCAGGTGGGTATCTAAAGCGCCCTCTAAACTCAAGTAATGCAAGACGGGATCGAGGCACTCCCATTGTCGTAGTGCAGTCCGCGATTGCCTGTTGTTAAACTCATCGGTGGTATAGTGCTGGACATCGACAATGGCCACAACCAAGATGGCGACCAGAGAAACCGAACACAAAATCCAGATACGAACCGTCTGCAGTCGTTTTCCGCTCTCCGTGGCCAAATTCTGACGGCAGGCAAAGATGCGGGGAAGACAGCCATCCTCTTCTTCGAAGGCTAGCGTGAAGATGCTGCTTCTCCGGCTATCGTTAAGGCGGGATCGCTTGGAATCAGATCTCAAGACTACTTCTGGAGTGGTCATTTTGTCTTATGCTGTCACAAAACTACCGACACTTTCACTTTCACTTCCATGATTGTTTAGGTATTGTGTCCTTCTGGCACGTCTGGAAAGAGAGTTAGAGAGAGAACAAAAATACAGATTGAACAAAACCATATCACGACAGTTGTTTTAGTTTTCATATTTGTTGCAAACAATATAAAACTGGAAATAAACTTACACAAAACAGCTGTGACTTATTCAAATCGATCGCAACTTTATTGCAGCTCTGTACTGAGACGATAGGATTGTATACGTTTGCGATTGACTGATGGCCTTGCAACCTGTGCAGATCAATCGCAACTCTTGATAGGCCAGGACCCTGAATTAAAGCTCTGAGAAATGACTATTCGCGCCGATGAAAAAGTAAGGGTGAAGAATAATTTCCCTTTCTGTCAGCCACTGGTACAGACAATAACCACAATGGAACAAAGGACGATGGACTCGCAGAGGGCTCTAGAGTATTTATCTTTACCATCTCCGCTGCATTTCCTTCTAGGATGATAACACAGTTAGTTATGATACTTAATGGACGCCTAGGTCGCTAAATCTCAGTCACTCAAACTGCTAATTTGTTTTGAAATCCTTCAGACCAACCCACATGGGTGTCCTCACTCTTCTTCCTCTAATAACTTTATGAGGTTATCCTAAAAGGTTGGTAGCGCATCGGAGGGCACTGAAGTATTGTGGTGTGTTCAGAGGAAACACGTCTTAGCGAGCCTGATCCAATAAGTGGCGGATATCAGCAGCGAGAAGCCACTCCTGAAAGCTTATTTACGGATGGTTTTAGCTTTTATGGGATTCCTCCACAAGATATCTCTGTATATTGTGTTTTGTCATCGTAATTCGTTCGAGGAAATAACCCGTCCTCTGAGCATTACCATGATAACATGTTAGCAGCGCCAGAAAGACGGTGGAGCACCTTATCGCCGAAAACCGTGTGCCAAATACTAATATTCTGACGACTAGCGATATCCATGATGTCACATATTGAAATAGCGAGATAGGAAACAAAATAATATATAAAGTACTTGTGCAACAGGCTATAATGCTTTTATATCTACATTAAGTCGATTTTCCATTCCACCAATTTACCACAATATATTGTAGGCAGCCAAACAGTATAAAAACGTTATTTATTGATGTGAAGTATCCTTTTTATAAAAAAAATAATAAATAAATAAAGGAGCAATTCGATGCGTGTACGCACTAAAGCTTTTATATCTTCTTGCATCATTAAACGAACAGGTTTGATCAGAGAAGACTTGTGACTGTGACATTTTTAATTTTTGGTCATCAGATAGTCCGCACGTTTTATCTTAAATTATAAAACATTTGTTATGCGTTTAAGTCTGCCCTTAATCTAGAGTATGACTCTCAACAAATAATCATAGGCTGAACAACTTAACCCTTTGCTTACGGGAACCTGGTGGTACATATGTTAAGCTTATTGGACCTATACATTTCAGTAGTCAACGGGTTAACCTTATCTTGAACATTTTTCGAGGTGAATCAGTTTTATACTCAGGAAAAGATTAAGAATGTAAAGGGAGAAAAGTCTTCATCAAAATCGTTGTAAAACAGTAAACCTTGAGCAAGATTCAAAGAGCTACATCTAATGAACTTTCCTCATGGGCATGTGAACATTATACAGGCGTATTCTTTTTTTTTCCCTTCTAGCTAAACCATCCTAATTCGTCTATAATAGAAGTTTTTTAAAATACTATTTTGCACTTGGGTGTCTTCCGTTAATGGCTGAGGGTAAGATGAAAATACTGACACCGTTCTCTTTGTAAAACACTTCAGATAAAGGTTACTGTTACGAGGGAGAATACAAAACTTGTTTATTCTGGTTCCTCCAAGATACATTAGACTCCTTTAACTGGCAGAATATATAAAATGCAGTTCAACATTTTTAAGATAAAAATTAGAAGTAGTTCGTTGGGGCGGAAGATGACATATACGTGCAATCTATTGTGTCTCTTGACCTTATTTATAGGATATCTCCCGTTGAAGTATCAATTTATGTTAAATTCCCACTTTAAGTGCAGATTTGCCATATAAGTGTTCCCTTTCTTTTCATTTTAACGTGAACATGTATCATGAGATGATATATCATAATGGTTAGAAAACAGAATTTCATTGCACTATGAGCCTTGCATTATGACCTCTACTCTCCATCCGTTCAATTTAATCTAAATTATTTCTTTAGGTTTGAACAAGAGACCTAGTTCATTGATTTGAGCCAACACTTTAAGTCTTCTCTATCGAATATCTATAAATAGTTTTCAGTTTCTTGAAAGTTGATAAATGGTTCCGATAAGCGAAATGAATTCACGTTTGTAATATAACTTAATGTTGAGTGTATGCTGTTATCATTCTTTGCCTATAACAATATCTCTGGCCTAATATTTTTATAGTCCATACTTTATTTTCGTCTATCATTTTTCGGCACTGACCAAATCCCGTATAGTATACTCAAATAGATGTTCGTATATCAATTTATATGTAAAACATTAAACGTATGGAAACAGATGAATTATCCTGAAGCTTTAGCTATATACATGTTTATTGCTCGATACCATACAATGAGGCGCAGGGAGATTGTGTAGCATACAAAGAGTTAAAGAGAAAATTGAGTGCTGGGGAGGGGTGACCAATAATTTGAGAGCGTTTTCATTGTTATTATGCAAGTGTAAAGGAACATCAGATAATTTGTCCCCCTGAAAATCACGGCTCTTTATCAAAATGCCTTTATATTCTAAATATGACATGTAACAGCTTAAAAATGTAGGCCTCATTTTTATGCCACATTCCTTATCATGTTGATGATTCTAGAACCTTGCAGAACACACCAATACTTCAATATATACATGATCAACTCTTTCTGATCGATTCCACACCTTTTCTTTCAAAATGCAATCGCACGACCAGGGGGGTATTTCACAAAGATTTTAAATCAAACTTAACTCTAAGTTGAACTTAAAAGTTATGGAGAGCCATTTGTAGCCTTAAAATAAAATATATTCAAAAGCAAAAAATCAGGTATTTTAGACTTTCCGTAAATTCCACATCAAGAAAATGAAATCTCCCATGATAATAGAAAATACGAATGATTTAAATCAACATTTTATGCCTTTTAAAATAGCTTTTACAAAATATTTTCAAGGATGCTAATGGCTTTCCATAANGGGTGACCAATAATTTGAGAGCGTTTTCATTGTTATTATGCAAGTGTAAAGGAACATCAGATAATTTGTCCCCCTGAAAATCACGGCTCTTTATCAAAATGCCTTTATATTCTAAATATGACATGTAACAGCTTAAAAATGTAGGCCTCATTTTTATGCCACATTCCTTATCATGTTGATGATTCTAGAACCTTGCAGAACACACCAATACTTCAATATATACATGATCAACTCTTTCTGATCGATTCCACACCTTTTCTTTCAAAATGCAATCGCACGACCAGGGGGGTATTTCACAAAGATTTTAAATCAAACTTAACTCTAAGTTGAACTTAAAAGTTATGGAGAGCCATTTGTAGCCTTAAAATAAAATATATTCAAAAGCAAAAAATCAGGTATTTTAGACTTTCCGTAAATTCCACATCAAGAACATGAAATCTCCCATGATAATAGAAAATACGAATGATTTAAATCAACATTTTATGCCTTTTAAAATAGCTTTTACAAAATATTTTCAAGGATGCTAATGGCTTTCCATAATTTTTAAGTCCAACTTAGAGATATGTTCGACTTAGGATCTTTGTGAAACACCCCCCAGAACTCAACTCTATCTTCATACACTCTGCTTTGACCAATGCACACATCTACCTGTTATGACGACAATGGAGGAGAAAGGTAAAGGACATCGTGATATAGTGATACCCTTTGTATTAAACCAGGTTGATTGGTAATGCAATTAAAGCTCAAAAAACTGTGTCGAACGTGTTTCAAGAATACGACTTGCTGCAACGGGTGAGTCAGAAAGAAAACAAGCTCGGTGCCCTAAATTAGCGAGAATCTTGAACGATAATCGAGATAAGAGAGAAATTGGAATGAAATGTTTGCTCGTCTCGTCCGGATACAACATCAAAAAGATGAAAAGAAAGCTGTAAAACATTATCCTCGCTATAGACAGACCCCAACAAAATGAGTTGATCATTTGGAATGACAGTCGTCATTCACTCCTTTGTTTTGTTTTCTTTCATGTGCGAGGGAGTGTGACGACATATTGTTTTAAAGGTACTATGTGTCTATGTCCCTTTTGCAGCCAACCTCAAATGCTGTAGAACTTTGCAGGAATTATG
>BEXV01001336.1:0-16945 GCA_003118195.1 Hemicentrotus pulcherrimus
TAACTCAGGTTCATTTTTCACTCAATAATGTATATTATTGTGTTGAGCACTGGATCGGATGGCCTACTAAGCTTCGAAATCTCATTTAACGTAATCCCGAAATGGTATTACGTAGTATAATTGAAAGATTAAACGAGAGCTCGTTTGAGATTTAATCTCAATTATATAAATAATAAAAATGAGGGTTTACGTCCCTCCCTTACCCTCCCTAGTGCTGGGTATTGTTTAATTACAGTTCTCGTTATCTTTCTGCTTGGTTCAGCAGGCACATCCTCGGCTATCTACGAATATTGCTGATTAGCGCATGCGAACTGACGGGGTCTCATTTAACGTAAACCCTCATTTTTATTACTTATATAATTGAGATTAAATCTCAAATAATCTTTCAATTATGATCAATAAATGCCACATATATTAATTTTGTAAAGCTTAGATCCTCCTTTTTCATTTGATGCAACTCATAGTAGGCTATGCATATTTCACGCATGAGTGATTAAAAACGATTTGAAGGGAGGGTTGATTGAGGGTGTCATAATTATGAAAGGACAGAAAATTAACTTTCTAGAAATGTGATTTTCTCCTTGAAATTCAGATACCGTCCGCCAAATGACTTTCTTCAAATCTTTTTTAATCACTCATGCGTGAAATATGAATAGCCTACTATGAGTTGCATCCAATGAAAAAGGAGGATCGAAGCTTTACAAATATTTGTCATTTATTAATTACAATTGTGATTAAGGTAAGATTTAAAAAAAACATCGATAATTCTCGGTTTCGTTTTTTTTCTGGGACGCACTGTATATAGCTCCAAACGTTTTTTTGTATGGTTCGATAACTTTAGTAATATTTGACGGATTTTTAATGAAATTAGATATGAAGGTACATGGTATCAAACACAGCCTAAGTTCGATTTCGTAGTATGTAGGTCAAAGGTCAAAGCTCATTAAATATGCGGACAAAAGCTGATTAATTGAATATTTGGTTTCCGTTCGAAAACCTTAGTAATGTTTGACGAACTTCAATGAAATGAAATGAAATGAAACCCCGAACGCGTCTTTTTTTCTGCAGCACAGATTTGGATTTTTTTTTTAAAGGGGTCTTGATTTAACCCTAACCCTAATCCTAACCCTAAACTTTCTCATAGGCTTAACACGCACCTTACCCCAATCTGTGCCGCAGAAAAAAATAACGCACCCCGTACATGGTATCAAAATACAGCTAAGTTCGATTTCAGAGTATGAAGGTCAAAGGTCATAGCCCAATAAATATGCAAACAAATCTGGTTTCCGTTTAATAACTTTAGTAATGTTTGACGGATTTTAAGGAAATTTGATATGAAGTTACATGGTACAAAAACACAGCCTAAGTCTGATTTCGGAATATGTAGGTCAAAGGTCAAAGGTCACAGCTCATTGAATATGCGGAAAAAGCTAATTACGTATTCGACAATGTGGTTTCCGCTAGCTTAGTTTTTGACGGATTTTAATGAAATTTGTTATGAAGGTACGGCGAGGTGATGCTACGCTTTCCGTTGACTTGTAAATTTCTTTTCTTACACATTGATTCTTTGAACTTGTTTATTGGCATGACAATGTATTACCGTTTTTTGTGTGGTTTGTTCCTTAACCATTGCATTTTTCTTCTCCTCTGAACAGAGACCCTGACCTGCTCTCCTAGGCAGTTCAGCTGTGGTCCTGGTAAGAACTGTATTCCCCTGCATTGGAGGTGTGATCGTGATGTAGATTGCCCATCTGGAGCTGATGAGCACAACTGCGGTAGGTCTCTAGCTCATAATGACTTTTTAGTTATAAAGCGAATCCTGACTTTTTCTGCTTTTTATATTTTATTGTTGGTAGTGGAAGTAAATAAACATGGTTAGATAATAAATTGTACGTTATTAGGAAAAACTGCGGATTTGTTTTGTATCAATTTCTCAATGAAAGATGTTCTTGTTTACTATTTTCCCCTTCTGTTTATCTTAATAGATGCACTTACCTGTACGTCAAACCAATTCACATGCAACAATGAGAAGTGCGTTAGCTCTCTTTGGGTCTGCGATGGAGACAACGATTGTTTGGATGGTTCAGATGAGATCAACTGCCCCAGTCCGACATGCGCACCAGACGAGTTTGAGTGCACAGGCACCAACGAAACCACCTGCATCTACAACAGATGGAAGTGTGATGGGGACATCGATTGCCGCGATGGATCTGATGAGTCCAGGACCCACTGCTCAGGTCCTACTGTACCATGTTCTGCAGGACATTTCCAATGTACCAGTGGCGAGTGTCTTCATAATTCATGGAAGTGTGATGGAGAGAGGGACTGTTTCGATGGATCAGATGAAGATTCTTGTCGTAAGTTTACCCACTCTTGTAACTTTCTATTTTCAATGTCATAACTTTTTTAGGAACTCTTAATTAATCAACTCTTAATTAATCAAATCTTATTGCTCTATAGTAAGTCCAGAATCAATGAAAATGAAACATTTTGCATATGATGAAAGATAAAAGTCTTCCTCATGAGATATGAAATGAACCAAGTTATTTTTTTCCCTGACAGCATCTATTACACCGAGCCCCTGTGCTGTCGGTGAATTCCAATGTAACAATGGTGTTTGTATCCCGGGAGATGTGGAATGTGATGGTACCCAGCAGTGTGCTGACGGTAGTGATGAGGCAAACTGTAATGGTGAGTAGCGGTATACAATCCTGTTTATTATTCTTAGTTATACAAAATGATCGTTGTTGGAGAATTAGTCATAATTTATTGCAGATTGATGGTTAGATTAGATCAGGATCGTCCGCTACTGAGGTAGATATACAAATGAATAATGCAAAATGGGAGAATACACAGCTGGATGGTTATTATATGTCTCGTTTACAATCATGGTAATATAGGATTGGGGCAGACTATTTTGTTTTCCATGAAGTTAATACCCAGTTTTTATCTTCCTACACAGCGCCTGCAGAGTGTAATCCAACCACTCACTTCAGGTGTTCCAACTCTACCTGTCTGCCAATGGTACGTGTGTGTAACGGCATCCCTGAATGCCCAAACAACGAGGACGAACCAGGACAAGAAATATGTGGCAAGTGTTTTATTTAAATTAATTTCAGATCAGGGGGTCTATTGGACATTGTAACTATTGATACTTCATCTTTTTCTTCTTTGCTTGGCTTCCTCCAGTTTGGAGAAATGCTGTTGGTGAAGATGTTGGCAGTACACATACACAAATGATAGCCGGTTTTACAGTGACATCACATAGTGGAACGTTTAACGTGGAGGTCAAGTACGAAACTGAGAGAGATTGTGAAAAAGAGAGGGGTTGATCCAGGCGGAAAGGGAGGTGTGAGGGCAGGAGCTAAGTAACGATAGTTTTGTGAAGCATATTCACCCTTCGTTTTTGGATTAGAATAATGGCTCTTCCAGCGTCCTGGCCAGTGAGCGATAAAAAAAGTCTATGAGCGTATACAGTGTGAGTAAAAAAAAGTTTATACCTAGACAATTGCTAATTATTTTTAAAATCATCTATGAACAGTAAATTATTACCAAATCATTTGGTACCGTTTTTGTGTGGTATGTGTTCACGCTTAGATGAACAGGTGGCATCTTTGAGTTTGAGTTTATTGATTTCACATTTCACATGCAGAAATAATACAGATAACAAAATATACATAAAAGACATATTGTTTCATGATTTAAAAAAAGAAAATGATTGTATTAATTGACAAGGGATATATCACATTTCAACTGGCTGATGATATGACAATTTTTGTACAAGACGTTAAATCTGGAAGGAAGGTAATAAATGTCTTGTTATTTCAAAATTGATTTATACAGCTTAAGTTTTATCGTGCCCTAAGGAATGGATAAAAGCGTATGAAAAGTTATTTCATATTTTTTTATGAGGTAATAGAGCAAAAGTGAAAAAGGAAAACATGATAAATACTCTTCAAAATGGAGGCATGAATATGGTTGACATGTGTACACAATTTATGTCGTTACGAATAAAATGGTTGTTTAGCTTCCTAAGTTTTAAAGAACTCCAAGAAAAGGAAGGGAAATGGATTTTTTTTTAAATAATTGAGTATTGGATTGAAAAACTGGGATGGATTAATATTATTATGAACTGCAAATGTTTACCAAAATATATGACTTCTTATAGAGGGAAAATACCTGATTTCTATTGTGATTTACTTTGTACATGGTTTTACTGTAAAGCAAGTTAATTATGTAAAAGATATACACCACACCTATGGAAGTGTTACAAAAGAAATGATTTGGTTAAATTGTGATATCAAATTTAAAGGAAAAGCATTGTTGTATAAAAATTTGATAAAATCGGGTACATTATTTTTAGGGGATATAGTAAAAGGAAACAGATTTTTGACAGTGATAGTATTGAAAGATAAACTTATCTATTATGATGGTAGATGGTTGAGTGAATATGCAAAAATAAGAACCGGAATACAACAAAGATGGAGGCGAATCATAAAATATGGCGAACAAGTTTATGATTTTAACGATTACAAACGTAAATCAGTGATATACTGTATTTTGAATTTGAATAGTTTTGATTTCTCAATACACTCCATTACTGTGAAAAAATATATACGGAACTCATAAAATTAATCCAAAAACCATCTAGGGCGATAGACTTTTGGAACAAAACGTTACAGACAAATTTTATTATAAAGTGTATTCTTTATGGGTATTTAAATTGAAATATGCTCGTGATAATTATTTGATACAATTCAACTTAAAATTTATGTATAATATTTTACCAACACCTGTTAATTTATTTAAATGGAAAATCAAAGAAAACAATTTGTGTTAATACTGTAACAAACCTGGTACTATTATAGATGTATTTTTTTAATGCGAAAATATTTACCGATTTTGGAACGTTATTGAAATATTATTATGTAACTCCTTCTGTAAAAAAATTAAATTCTCACCCATTTGTGTTGTATATGGTTTTCATGACGCAAAAGAAAATGTTACAGATATTGATTTAATACTTCATTATGCTTTATTTGCAATCTATAAAGCAAGTGTTGGAAATCAATTTAATAAAAATGTAGTGACGAGAATAATAAGCAAATATTTTCTGTTTATGTTGAAATACAAAATAGAATTAGAGGAAAATACAACTAAGACAACGGATTTGAATATTATTAAGTGGAAGAAGACAATTACTAATTTAAAATCTGCTATCAAGTAAATAGAGATATAATTTCATTTGATCTCATTTAGACATGTGATTAAGTGCTTTGTTATGAATATTTATGTACTACGATGTTATCCGTGATTTTATCTGAATAAAGACTTATTTCAACAACAACAACAACAACATCAACAAATCACATTTGTTTGACAACTAATATCATTTAAAGGAATCCCAGACAAAAGTACAAACTGTGAAATGTGCAGGAATCTATAGAAAAGCAGAGCTTGTAAAAAAACAGATTCCTGGGAGACTTGAAAAATAACAGGGACAGAAAATGTTTACTGTAGAGAGAGGTACACAATTAAAATTAAGACGGCATTAATTGGATAAATAATTATTTGCGAGTTCAATACAATACAATACAGAAGAAAGAAAGAAAAAGAAGTACATTAAAACGAAGAGAAGTAACGAGCCAATAAATAGCATAATAAATATTTATACGGTACCACACATGTTTGCACCACCTGAACGTTTACAAAAACCGAACAACAGAACTCATGAATTATTCATTCCTTTCCTGTTAAAATGTCACAGAAGCAAACGAACGCCTAAAATTGCAAATGAATTGTAAAATGAATTGTAAAATGATTTGTAAAATTAATTGTAAAATTAATTGTAAAATGGTACACGGTATAAGGAAAAAGAACGTTATACATGAAATGTGTAATCATCGTTATTATTGTATGAATTCAACAAATGTAACTTGAGTTTATATTTAAATTGATGAATAGAAAAAGAGTGAAGTAAATCAGCGAAGCGAGCGAGAAAAATTTGAAAGATCTGTGAGGTCGCAGTGCGAAAAATTACATCTTATAAAGAGGAAAAAAGCCAATCGTGATGGGGTTATAAGCACATTCTCATAACGGAAGACTGAAAAGACCTTTGATAAGTAACATAATTATATCATCTCTAAATGCGAGCGAGCGCAGCGAGCGAACCTAGGGGGAAATTGCTCTTAGTCGCTTTAGATAAGGGGCTTGTTTAATGATTACATGAAAAGGGGACAATTTTCGAAAGGGATAAGACACGTATTAGAAAAGAAAAGGAGCACATATCAAAGTACAAAGGATAATTATAAGAGGTGAAAATGAGGAATTTTCACCTAAAAAAAGAGGCACTCACCAGTGATAAAAAAGAGGCGTTTACGAAAATGGGAAATAGGCATTTGTTGACGGAAAAGGGGCACCCATCAGATTCTGATAGGGGAATTTATAAGAGGTGAAAAGGGGATAGGTCCCTTCTTAGAAAGGAAAGGGGGCACGTATCATTATTGAAAAGGGAATTATCAGAGTTGAAAAGAGGCACTGACCAGATATGAAAAGGGGCACTTATGAAAATGTAAAAGGGGCACTTATAATAAAGGAAAATGTGCATTTGTTGAATGAAAAGGGGGCACCGTTCAGATTTTTAAAAGGGGCAGTTATGAGAAGGGAAAGGAGCTCTTTCTTTATAATGGGGGAACTTATCATAAGGGAAAGGGGCACTTATTGGAAAATAAGAGGGGCACATGTTAAAATGAAAGGGGTGCTCATCCGAGTTTTGAAAAGGAGTAGTTATTAAAAGGAGAAGGGGCACTTCCTACAAACGAAAAAAGGGGAAGTTGTCAAAGTAAAAGGAGAACCTCTCAGTTTTGAATAGGGCAATTATCAGAGGTGAAGGAAGCACTTATTAAAAGTGAAAAGGGGCACTTCTCGTACCTGAAAAAAGGCACTTACTAGAGATTAAAAAGGGCACTTATTCAAGATAATTTCAAGATTTATGCGAATGGAAAATGGACACTTATTGCAAAAGAAAATGAGAACATGTCGAAGGAAAAGGGGCACGTGTCAAAAATAAAAAGGGCACTCGTCAGAGGTAAAAAGGGGAAAGGGGCACCTTTCCTATGTATGAAAGGGGCACTTCTTACAAAATAAAAGGGGCACTTTTCTATGTAAAAAGGGGCACTTTTAGGGTATCTGAAAAAGTTGGGGGGGGGCACTGTGCCCCCTGCCCCCGAGAGGGCGGCCTCTTGGGTTACATGTATGTTTACATGTTAATAAAAACTTAATTCAGAATTTAAGTTGAAACGGTAAAATAGATGTACATGTATCGCACAGTACGCACGGCACATTCCAGAGAAGGTAAAAAATAATTATTGTAACTTTTGTTCAATGCTGAGGTAAGCTACCTCAGCGAGAGTGCAAAAATCGACTTGGGCCAAAGTTGCTTGTGTAATGTTTGAATTAAACAATTGGGATTTGGTTATTAATTCGGTCTTTGCAGATCTAAATAATATCATATGCAACACAGATCAAATATCTAATATCAAATATCAACGAACATTTGTGCGCTTGCGTGTGGGTGTTTGTGACTTAGCCCTTTGCAAAAAGCATATGCAATGCATTTCATTTGATACATTTAATCCGTTCTCTCACTCCGCTAATCCCAACATAATACAAACTGTAGGTACTGTAGGCATCACTTTGGCGCAAGTCGATTTTTTCACTCTCGCAATCAATGCCTCCTGTTCATCCAAGTGTGAACACATACCACACAAAATGATACCGAATGATTTGGGATAAAACACTCTTTCATAGGATTTATAATAATTTACTGTTAATAGATGATTTTAAAAATAATTATCAATTTTCTAGGTGTAAACTTTTTTTTTACTCGCACGGTAGTGTAGAGCGGGCACTCACCTCCCACGCGGATGATTGTCTCAACAGTTTATGTACAGGCACAGCAGGAACTTTGATCTAGATTGATGGTGTGTATACGCCACTCAGTAGCTGCGCCTTGATGGGATCTGCCTGTCTCAGTCTAGGTGGGTGAATGGTTGATGGCAAAAGTGTATGCGCTTGGTATGCACAAAGCATTCACAAGAAGTCTTCTTTCAAATCTGGCATAAGGCAGCAGTAGGACTTTACCGAGGAGCCGGAGGAAGAGCTTGTCTACCTCGGCTGACACTGGGGGGACATTAGCGAGTAAGGAAACCGCCTCGTTGGCTGTGCTGCGTGGAAGACCAAGAAGAGATTTAAAGAAATGACACTGGATTCTGTCAAGATCAGAAAGCATCTTCTTGGTCAAGTGCAGTATTTCTACTCTATAAAGCATTCTGGGTAAGCAGTAGCGCCTCCAGGTGGTAGATGCTGTGCTTGGAGCAAGCACTTCGCACTTCACTTGGAATTAATTCACATCTTTCCATAACTCCCAATTAGTTAACATTTTCAAATATTAAAGTAAATTTTAAAAAATTGTTAGGAGGTAGACTATAACCAATTTAATTTTAAATAAAAGCTTACCTTCTTTGTAGGAATTAGGAATGAATGCCTGACAAACAACGGTGGCTGCAGCCATAAATGTCTCGACCTTGTGATCGGTCATGTGTGTACATGCAATGCAGGCTACACTCTTGTGAATGAGACACAGTGTGTGGACATCAACGAATGCAAGACCACACTAGGAATCTGCAGTCAACGGTGCTATAACCTTCCAGGATCCTACAAGTGTGACTGTGATGAGAACTATACCCTGGAGAATGTCAACGACCGTGGGCACTGCAAGGCCAACCCAGAGTTTGGTGCCCCAAAGCTTCTCATTGCCAACAGACATGACATCCGCATCTTTGACCCTAGTACATCTTCTGAAGATTACATCAAGAGGTCCCTCCACAGTGCAGAGGCTGTTGAATTAGATTCAGCATCAAATACCGTCTTCTGGACAGATGTCGGACTGGAAGTAGTGACCAAGTAAGTAAAGGATAATAATATTTTCTGCAATATCTTGTACAATACCTGTGTTAAATATGAAGGTCATAAAGGATTCTTTAGGATCAGTAAAAATTAAAGAAGCAGATTTAAATTTTAGCGGAGGAGATTGTAACAAATCAGGCATTTAGTATGGGACGGAGGTTAAGCAATTAGATTTAGCAATTACCAAATTGAAGGAAAATGAGTATAAATTATGTATTTTGATCATGTTGGTCCATTTATCATGTTTCTTTTGGGAATATTATCTGTATAATAGTTATCTTATCAAGAATAATGGGTAGTTCTGAAGATTATATTTGTTGATTTCATGGAATAAGCAGAAATGTTGTGTTAAAGTCTTGTTTTAGTAACGAGGACATAATTGTTCTTTTATACGGTTAAGTAAAGGAAGATTGTTTGGCTGCGGTAGGATTGTGTTTTAAGATATTAAGTTCCATTACACTGTATCCGATACAGGTCAGCCTCACCGAGGCTGGCCCTATGGGCTGACCCAATCTGCACTTGTGTTGAAATTATCCTGAGTGTTGGTTGGTTCGCATTAAAGAATTTGGACATGCAACTTAAATACTCGTGGTTGGTCTGATTTCTTGGAGCAGTGAAACCGTAGACAATCAATTGGATGAGGATCAGTGACGTATGACAGGTGTTGACAAACGAATGATAGATTGCTCGAAGGATGTTCAATTGACTGTTGATGTGAACAAGAAGTTATTTGGTGACCGATTGCAGTCGATGGACGATTGATTGGTGATAGGCCCGGTGAGCAGTGAATTACTCCAGCCATCAAGCTAGGGCATATATTTTGTCCAAACGGACGGAGAGCGCCTGGCCAGACACGGGCATCCTGACAAGACATCCGTGTCAGCCAAGGTGGCGAAACGTGCCCGTCACAAGATATAACTTCATATTAGGCAATGATTAATATTAGATGCAGTATGTTATGCAAGTATGGTTAAACTTAAATTGGTAATGTAAATAGCTTGGGATGCCCTTTTTGAGTAAGTCATCAATAACAATATCAAATAGCATTTGAAATAGCATTTAAAATTATTTGATGCGGTTTGATGGCATAGTTATTTAATACCCCACATTTGATCTCATTACAGAACCCAGCTGCAAGCAGAGAATGAAATAGAATCTGTGATTGTGACTGACAAAGTGAAGACTCCTGATGGCATTGCTGTGGACTGGATCAACAAGCTTCTATACTGGACCGACACTGGCGTCGACAACATTGTTGTGTCCAACTTTGAAGGCACCCGGCAGACCATTCTGATCTCCAGCAACCTTGACGAGCCCCGAGCCATCGCTGTGGACCCAGAGTCTGGTCTCATGTTCTGGAGCGACTGGGGATTAGGAGTGATCGAGCGTGCTGGCATGAACGGACAGGGACGCACCGCCATTGTGACCGAAGGCGTGTCTTGGCCCAACGGATTGACCCTGGACTACACTCTTGATATGCTCTACTGGATCGACGCCAAGGAAAGCAGCATAAGTTGTGTGGATTTCATGGGTGGAAACCGGCGGGTGGTAGTGGCTGGACAGGGTCGTATCTCTCATCCATTCAGCATTGCTGTCTTTGAAGATTACATCTACTGGACGGACTGGACCAAGGAGAGTATCGAACGGGCTGACAAGTTCACTGGCTCTAACCAGACAACTATCCTCTCTGGAGTATCAGATGCCATGGATGTCATCGTTGTTAATCCTCTCAGACAGGCTCCTTGCAAGTATTATTTCCTCTTTAATGAAATCATATTTTACTTGCAGCTGTTAAATATTGACATTGCAAACTTCTTAGCATTTTTTTTTCTTTCTTGTTAAAATGTATTTTTCATCAATTTTTATAAAAATCAATGACACACACATTTGGATCGATTTGTAATTTCTGTGGCACTCTGTTCTTTGTTTACCAACAGCTGCAGGGGAAGTGCCATGTGCCAGTGACAATGGAATGTGTTCCTACCTGTGCGTGGCTGCTCCTCAGGTTGATGGACCTGCTGACTACTCCTGTCTCTGCCCTGTTAATGTATCGCTCACCGCTGACGAACACACATGTGAAGGGGATGAGCCAACCCTAAGTGTCCCTCAACCTTATGTGCCTTCCACAACCCTTGCGTCCACCACCACTCTACCTCCTGTCAGACCCACTAAACCTACTACACCAAAGATAGTCGAGAAGACAACGACGATTGCCGCGCCATTCACCACAGGAGGAGGAAGTGAGGCTAAATCTTGCCCATTGGCCAATACCCACATGATAGTGTATGTTGGCATCGGTATCATCATTATATTACTTCTCTTCTTTGTACTCTACAAGTGAGTTGAGCTTAATTTTACCAGCCATCAATAACATTCTGATTTCAAATAATAATAATAATAATAATATTCCATGTATATATAGCGCTCAAGTCCATGCGCTTTACATATATAATTAGTATTACCCCGGTCATCGGATTCAGGCTTACCCACACACAATGTATGTACATTTTCCACTCTCTGGGGAGCATTCCAGCCATTTTACAAGCGCACATTTGCTCTTTCAACTACATGAACGTTCGCATCCTACCGGGTACCCATTTAACTCATGGGTGGAGAGTAGTAAGTGCAGGCTAATATCTTGCCAAAGGATATTAGTGCCATGTCGGAATTCGAACCCCTCGACCTTTGCATCTTCAGTCAAGCGCCCTATACCACTCGACCACGACACAGTATGGTCAGCGACTCGATTAGGAGTACACTTGAATATGATTACTCCATTAATCCATTTTCCAAGATGTATGTGAATGCATATGTACAATTTGAATTACAGCTAGTAAATTGAACTACATCTCTAATATGATTACTTAAAGAATCAGATATATGTAGAAAAGGAAAATTAAAATATAGCTATTTTGTATCATCTGTTCATTAATCGTCTTAATATTGAAGTTTAAGGTCCAGTAAGATTTCGTTTCCATTAAGTTATTGGTTAACAATGTGCTTTCTTCTGTAATTTCAGAATACACTCCAACTGCAATAAGAGGACAATGAACTCCGACAACCTAGTATACAGAAAGACGACTGAAGACCTCGAGACAAAAATTCACATTGCTGGCAACCCTGGCAAGAACGAACATGCCCATGTTAGGGTGAGTTTCCTTTCTTTTTTTCCTGCCATTCATAATTCAAGAAACAATATTCATTACCAAATATTTTCTAGCATAATACATGTGTTAAACTACCAGAGCGAAGATTTAAAATAACTGCACTGCCAACTGCATGCATTGTGAATGTATGAACGCCAAGTATCTCATCACAGTGTCCGATCTTGAGTAGGAAGAGAAGAAGAAAACTGCGTTGATGGTGCAGCTGCCTGGCAAGTCAAATGTTATAGCCTATCTGCACAAACCTGAGCGGGCGGGTAGGCGCTGGAGAGGGGCTCTTTTGCCTGTGAAAGCAGCGGTTGGTAAAGGCTCTGTGAACTAGACCCACGCTGGGTTGTCTATTTTGTCATTTTTGGAAAGTCTAAGATCATTCTTTGCAAATTTCAAGCAGATTGAATCATAAACGAATCAATGCGTGATTCAAACATGTTAAGCCATTACCTACTGGAACCGAGTGGTCCTTGTAATAATGGGAAAGAGAGAATTCAGTAGTCAATAGGTTTCAATATTGATTACAATTATTGATTACAATTATACATCGGAAATGGAACTGCGCGGCATAATGGTCTAAGATTGATAACAGAAGTGATTGAACTGCATAGAAACTCATCATCATTCACATTCATACGATGACATCTCAACAAACAACACAAAATGACAAGATATTTGGAATAACCGAAGTGCTAACATTATACAAATGGCATAATAACGCATAAGCAATTTTAATGTTTAGTTCCTTGGATTCGGGAGATTTAAAGTCCACTTTCACTATGCAACTTGAACGTCTAAACTCTGTTTAGCTCACCGTGACAAAGGAGGTTTGCCAACAAACCTTGGTTTTCGTACGTCATAATTATGACGCGTTTTTTACAAACCTGGTTTGTAAAAACGCGTAAAAACCAAGGTTTGTCGACAAACCTC
Source organism: Hemicentrotus pulcherrimus (assembly GCA_003118195.1). Taxonomy (NCBI): domain Eukaryota; kingdom Metazoa; phylum Echinodermata; class Echinoidea; order Camarodonta; family Strongylocentrotidae; genus Hemicentrotus; species Hemicentrotus pulcherrimus. The sequence goes on from BEXV01001336.1 coordinate 13,053, forward strand.
CTTCGTGAATTTGGGCTTGAATGTCTGCTTCTTGCTGGCGCACCGACCTAGCACTCCGGCTCCCTGTCCCTCGTGTGACGTCATAATTCAGGACCCGTATATTTCGTTTTCAAGCCAGGATTTGAAGTCCTGAAAAGGGTCTTGGAAAATACTAATTTAAGTGTTTAATTAATATGTACACAATTTTAAAGCAAACTATTCGTATTCTCAATTATATAAGCTTTACTTTCATAAATTTGCCCTTTTTGTGAAATTTCTTTGCACAGCTACTTAAAAGAACTTCTAGTTCTTAATTCGTATGAGATGACTTGCTCCCCACTTGCAATTGATACTTTTTAAATGGGGGATTAAAATAGATAAACAAATTATAGTAGTGATGCTAAAAATTACCATTCAACAATGTGCCTATTTTCTTTCTCTTTTTTAAGGCCGACATATTCGATTTTTTTTATTTTTAAATATCTCTTTTCTCTTTCCTGTCCTACAGATTAATGAAGAAACGGTATAATGTCAACCTTCAACTAGGACCAAAGCTTAGTTAGGTATTCCCTTCTCGCATCAGTTTTCCACCAGCTGCTCAGCCCAGCGGGTCAAAGATCATCTCTTGAAATCAGACTGTCTGCATGCAGAAAGACTGAGGGGAAAGCACAAGTTTCATAACTGAAATTGTTCGGCATCGAGCAGACAATCTCACAGAAACTGGACCGTATGCGTGGGTCGTGGCTGTTTTCCCTTGCCAATGTTTAAAGAAGAAAGTAAGTTCAACGAACAATGTTTGCCTGGAGAGCTGGAAGAGAAGATGCTATAGAGAATATGATTTATTAATGATGCTATATTTTTGTATGGAAAAGAAGAGGGTGAATTGGTGATACTTCTCTATGTTATGTCAATGATGCTTGATCCCCCGACCAACCCTCACCAAAAGAATGTCAGTTTGATTAAGCTGGAATAGAGTTTACCAAATCAAGTGTGCCTTCTTATTTCATGGCCAAAATTTAAATTTATTCAATAACAGCAAAAAGTGCTCATGAAATGTTAATGCAAAATTAACGATTGTTTGCAGTTGTGAATTCATGACAGGTTAGAATAAATAATTTTGCTTCAGGATAATTATCTTGTTCACATTCTTTGATGTATTGTCAGCAACTGATTAACAATAAATTAAATTCAAATTGTTCAATGGAATAATATATCAGTGAATAAGAATGATATGCTGTTACTCGCCCCAGACAGAAACTTGTGTAAGGAAACTGTGACACAATCACAATTCATGTAGTATAGAAATAAATGCTGACAACTCAAAATGCTCAATAAAATACAAACCTGACATAGGGAGAAGACAAACAAAACTTTGTATTACAAAATAAAAATTAAATGTATTTTTTGTAATATCTCTATGGATTTCTTTTTTGGGGGACTCGCAGGAATATATACATCACTTGTATTTTGTATGTACTTAAGATATTAACTATTCTGTGAAATGCTTATGGATTTATATGGTGTTCATGTATTCAGGGGCGTCGCTAAAGGGGGTGTGGGGATGTGACCGACCCTCCCCCCCCCAACCTGTCAGAATATTGTCGGTAAACTTTCGCTGCCGTCGGGAAAAATGAGAGGGAAATGGAAAGAAAATAAAGGGAAAGAAATGAAAGGGAAGAGAAGAAAGAAAGAGAAAAAGAAAAAGAGGAAGGAGAGGAAAGAAAGGAAAAGAAAGAAAAGGGGAAAAGAAAAAATGAGAAAAAAAGAAAAGGGAAACAAAAGAAACGGGGGTAAAGTAAAAGAGAGGAGAGGGGGTAAAAGCCTGAGAGATGATGGATGGGAGTAAAAGAGAGAGGGGGTTTGTGGGTGGGGTCTTTTTGTCGAGGAGCAAGGGAGCAAGAAAGATACGCATGATTGTGTTGCTGTGTCTGGTCAGCTGTGTCGGTATTCTTGTTCGATCCTCGTGTACTATATCGATGCAGAAGTTTGAAGTCGGCGAGATGTATAATGTCTGTCAGCCTGTAATTTTTTTTTCTTCTCCCTATGAACTGTGACTTTTTGTCCGCTGTGACGACGTCGGGAGAAACTACAACTATAATACATGTATTTTCTCGAAGTTTCACCTTCCTTTAATATCAGCAAAAGAAATCAGAGGTTTAAAAATTTCAGGGAAACTGAATTTAGTCACGGATTAAGAGTCGGGAACGGTACAGCGACTCGTTTTCGTTCTCTTATATTTAAGGAGACATCAAAGCTTCCGCGCTTAGCGCGGGAGGGGGGAAACTGGATTCAGACAATTCGGGTTAAGAGTCGAATACGGTACAACGAATCGTCTTCTTTCTCTAATAATTTAATGAAACGTCAAAGACATTGGGACATTTGTCAGTAATCGGTGGCGTCTACACCACCACTGAATAGGTCTAGCGACGCCCCTGCATATTGTTTTGCCAGTTTGAATTATGATAATCCTTTGTAGTACAACTCGGGTGTATTAAAAGTTTTGTAATTGATGATAATTGTCCGTTTATAGTACAAAAATCAAAGCCAAAGAAAGGGCCATCATAATGTGAAATGTGCGTGATATTTCTTTTGAAAATGTTCTACGAGTGCAAAAATATAGGAAAATGTTTACTAAATTATCATAAATTTCAGAAACAATGAGTCATGTTTTATATATGTAGAAAATTTAAAAAGGAATTATTTTGCGTGGGCGTTTTAGTTGAAATTTAAAATATTGCCTTTCTTCTATTTCGTTCAGTGTCAAAATAATGTGTGTATGCAAAAATCGAATTAATTTGCTTTGATAAATGTCGTTTGAAAGACATGATTGACTATTCTAATAAATTATTCGGTCATTTGTTTTTATTGACTCATAATTGCATTGTTACTTTCTTTGTGTAGAATACTATAAACGTCATATTAAATATAAGTTTCTTGTTATGCGACATAGTATTTGATGTATAGTCACTATAGTTACAAGTGGTCTTTCATGCATAAGATCTGAAACCAGAGGTAAAAGACTTCAATCTAATTTTACATTATGCTTTAAAGTGCATTGCATTGTGTGTGAGTGAGTGTGTATGGCTGAGTATGTTTGCAAGATATTTTTGATTGTTTTGTAATAATTATGAATATACATATATGTCTTTTTTTTGTTTGTTATACATTCAAACCTGCTTTAGTGACCACCTGTCTACAACAAGCACATTTTTTGTTTCCCTTGAAAATTGTTTCTCAGTGAAACATGTACTAAAGGAACCTGTTTACACAGATCACCTGTCTACAAAGACCACTTTTTGTGTTTCCCTTGGGCGTTCGCTGTAGACAGGTTTGACTGTAGTATGCTTTTATTGTATTAAATAAAATGTAGGTTAATGGGGCCCATTTACAAGCTTTGCTTCTCAACGGTCCATAACCTGTCATCATATTATAATTGTGTGATCGATATTTTTTAATGATTGGCTAAATAGATTAAATTGAATATAATTAAATGTTGCAGTTCTATATGCGATGTGATGTGAAATATTAATTTAAATTTGATATTGCTGAATATTATCATATTCTTCATTTTGTTCTTCAAGATGTACTGTTTGAAACTGTATAATTGGGATGATAAAATTACAAAGCAGCACATGTAAATATGTTAAAAAGCGTAATGAATTACCCAGCCTTATAATTGGGCATAATATAACAATATTTTTTTGGTAATGCCAGAGATGGGACAAATGAAATCTTGATCATTGGGAAATAAACTCAGCAATATAGAGATGTAGTGATCACATTAGTCTTGTTCAGACAGAGGCAAGTTACCCTGGGGTAAAGGTCGTGTTAACAGCTACTCGGGGTAAATATGGTGAGGTGGGTGTAGTCAGGCGCGTACGCAGGGGGGGGGTGTGGGGGTTAACCCCCCCCCC
>BEXV01001336.1:90376-114716 GCA_003118195.1 Hemicentrotus pulcherrimus
TTCTGATGAAAATGTACAGTATATAGAACAGAAAACAGTTTACTGGGGACATGCCAAGCTTGTGGTTTTCTATTATACTGGTATGATATAAATACTTGTATATATTTATGACTTGTTAAACATGTTTAAGTGTACTTTGAAATGAATTCAAATAGAATTTGAAACAGTTGGATGTATTTTGTCAACACTTGTACCTTTCTGATGTTCACCTGTAACCATGTTTCGAAAAGATGATACATGTACATTTTTAACTGATGTCCTGTAAGAATGATAGTTGTACATAAACCTTTTTTATATACATGGATTATTGATCAGTAATATTTCATTCTGCAGTATGATACTACGTTATAATTTACTATAAAGAGACCTCATTCCAAAAACAGTCAAACCTTGTATGTATAGACCATGTAATAGTGAAGACAAGCAAGTTGCTCTTTGTATACAGTTACAACAAGAAATACAAGGGAAACGTAAAATTGGTCTCTGTAGACAACAGGTCCCTCAATAAAGATGAGTGCTAAAGCAGGGTTTACTGCATAGTTTCTTTCTCTTAGAAAAAAAATTCAAACTAATTGCTGTAGTTTTTATTGTTTGTGTTATAGGTATGATACGTCTGTGTCGGTCTGATGCCACTGGGTTACAGTCCCTGCTTGCTATCCTGTGTGTACATAATGATGAAAATAGAGTAAGTACATTACATGTATTAATGAAGAAGGGAAATAAGTTGATAGATGAACTTTGATATTAGGCTCTATTCATGAGAGGAACTCCCTCAAAGCAATTTGTTTCTTTCTTTTATCTGACTGCTAAGAAAACGTGTATTTTTGTTAGTAAGCACGTAGAGACCTATGGCTTTAAAGATCCTATGTCCCTTTTTCAGCCAACATCAAATTCTGTAGAACTTTGCAGGAATTACGAATATGTCATGTAACTATGTCCTATCTGTGAAATTTAAACGTTAGCAGTGTTCTTATATTCAAATTGTGCAAGGAAACCCGTTTACTTGCTAGACTTCACTGTCAGACACTATTGAGTGACTGACTGGCTTTTTTTCTTCTTTGGTAATAATATCCATAAAATGAGCTGTAAAGGGTACATGAGCATTTGTCTACATTAATAACCCACATCTTATAGTGGCTAAAATTAAACTGATTGAATCTATGCGCAGCATAAAACGTACAACCATTCTGTACTATGGTCTGAAAATCAGACGATTACTTACTGGCTCTATAGCTCTTAAGTCGATTCCACAACTAATAATCGTTATTTTCCCACTTAAGACATTTTCAAGGCCCCCTTTTTTTAAGGGAAGCTCTAAAATCAGTATTATCTTTCAAATGCCTTTTCGAATTTAACCTTTGCATTTTTGGGGCCTGCAAATGGGACATACATGTAGTACCTTTAAGTCCTCTCCAAGGGACTTGCTGATAAGAATTAAAGGGATCGTTTAACAATGTTAAATCTGAGATACACAGCCCTACGTGTTATCAGTGTCTGTAATATTGAAGTCCTAAAAAAATTGCGCTTCAAAATGATCAAGAAGTGCCTCAAAAAAGTAAAAATCTTTGAGTGACCGGTTTTACCATACTCGTTTTCCCCCGTAGACTGTAGTGTTATGAAAACCGTCAGGCGAACGGTTTTCAAAATTTGTAATTCCAATCATGAATATCTTGATAATGAAACGGGCGATCGGCTTGTAAAAGTAATGGGGTTCCTGACTGACCTAAAGGTTTATAATTATCATTGCATCATGAGCAAAATCCGGAATTTTGTTTCAGAATCTGAGACAAAGTTACCGGATCCCTTTAATGCCTTACCAATGGGCACTAACGCATCAACCCGGATTACGAGACCACTGCTCTACCACTGACCCAATGTACATCCTTTAAATTGTTTATCTCTCAGAGTATTTTCTTTTTCTTTTTCAAAACCCAAAGTAATATTAACTCATTGGAATATAGACTCACAATAAACTTATTTTGTTTTGTTTTTTGTTAAACAAGACATGATTATGACAGCACAACCTCCATGCTTTATTATAGCAAGTTATATATCATGAAAGATATAATTTTATGCCCATACATATATGAGCAAGAACATATCACTTTCAATGCAGCTGCATGTACACAATGTATGTAACCATGGTACTGTATTATTTTTGTTTTTAGCGATACCTCTTGGAAGTGTTGTATGATATCTTCTACCTACCGATCGCAGATTGGACTGACAATTTCTCCACAGCTCTACAGAGTATAGGTAACACCTCTGTCTTTTATATGTGGACTCTAAAATGTTCTTCTATTTGGATATTGTGGCTTGGTAAAGACAAACGAGCATGTTTGGTGAATTCCATATTTGTATTTTGTTTTAATTTTTGTTGTATTTTTGTCAAGTTGTTTTCTATATAAATAATGTAGTGCCTTTTGAAAATGGTATTCTAGTGAGATAAAGTCTGTAACGTTTTTAAACCTTTTGGCCCGAATTCACAAAGGAGGTTTAGATTTGACCCATGGTTTAAACACTTATTTACATAACCCATGGTTTGAAAATTAGTGCAAAATAAGTGTACCTTGCCTTACGCACGTCTAATATTGGACCTCTGACTTGTATCGCGCTTATTTTGCGCTTATTTTAAACCATGGGTTATGTAAATGAGGATTTAAACCATGGGTTAAATCTAAACCTCCTTTGTGAATTTGGGCCATTGACTTTAGTTTTAGACAAAGAAAAAATATATGAATAAAAATACGATATAAGAATTGAAAATTATGAAAAGTTTTGGATGGTTTGCCATTCAGTATGAACTGGCAACCAAACCGTCAAATGGGATAATGCAAACTGGCAAGTTGTCAACATTTTATTATAATTCATTCTTCTATACAAGTGACACATGTTATACTGATCGTATTCATCAAGATACCTGTAGGAGTCTTAATATTTTGTTCTCTTATTTCACTGTTCTTTGAATTTGTTACACTGTGTCAGAAATTTATAATCAGTTTAGACAACAGCTGTAATTGGAGGTGCACACCATCTTATTCATTGTTTGATTGTTCCTATGTTTGACCTTATGTTTGATCTCATTGTTATTTTTATTATTATATATGCATGATTTATTGAATAAAGAACAGATTTATGATTTGTTTGTTTATTATACGATTTGGTTAGTAATTTTCAGTCAAACAATGGTGCACTTAAAAACACCCGTATTAAGGGCCTAATAAATGCTGTGTATTATTTAATATTAATTGAAATGAAACTTTGCCTACAGATTCTTGCCAAATGAAGACTGCCTGGAACCTGACGGAAGGCTTTGTTGTTGCTGAAGCATTAGACCTGCTTCCTAACAGGGCCATCACTAGACCAAACCTGACAGAAAATCACTTAGCCCTGCTCCTCCTTGCCTTTATCAATGCTGGTCTCTTAGAGGTAAGACACAATGCTTTACAAACTTGATTTCAATTTTGATTATATTACACTGTCTTATTTTGTATTACATTATTTGTAATTATATCATGCTTTTCATTCCAACAAATTTGATTGCATCAGTATCAGTTTATTTCATCACATCACTTTCGATTGCTTCAGTTACAATTGCATGGATTTAATGTATCAATTTGTATTCTACTGAGAATGATGATTATTTAATGCATAAGACAGTTTGATGTGGTACACTGGTCTTTATTTCCTTTTTTAGAAGTGTTGTTGATCATTGATACTCATTTCAAATGATTACATAATCATCATAAAGAGCAGTGAATAGCTAAAGAATACCTCTGTTTATTTGAATGTCGTCTTGGTTTGACTAATCTGTTTCAATTCAATTGATATCGTCTTTGTTGCAGAGTCTTGTAGAGGTGGTGACATCTGACAATGCCAATCTATCCATACAAGCAACCATCTTACTGGGTGAATTATTATATATGGTAAGTAACATAATTTTTAATGCTAAATATATTACTCATTGCAGATGTAGTATCGAAAATAATATAGCTAGTGATATTCGTTTGTTTAAGCTTGCTTACATTATATTTTATCACCTGATGAAGTGTTGTAGTGGCGCACGAAATGTCGTGATCTTTAGATCCCTTGTTGACCATACATTGCGAGACAAATAAATATCACTAGCGATTTTATTTTCGATAAGATCATTTTTGTTTCAACAAAAGTGACGAATGCATCCTTTACTTGATGCATTATTTTGAAACCCTTGAGTAGCCACTTTTTTATGTATTTCTTTGTTCTTATTCAACAATCTGTATAAAATGTCCAACATCTTCCAGAATGCTTTTTGTTTTTGCACTATGAGCTGAATATGTCATCAATTACTGACCTTATCACAGTATATTGTAATAAGATTTTTTATAAAAGATATCCATTCAATGTTAATGTTAACATAATTTCTTCATATTTCCTGTACAGGCGGACAAGATACTACCTCCCGACTGTGAGCAACATCATCACTGCCTACCTACACTCATGACACTCGCTGCATCCTTTGATGTACCACTGCTACAGAGAAAGTAAGATATCTCTTATATTGCATCCTTTGTTACTACCTGAGAGAAACTAATCTCTCTTTCAAATTATGGTCTTTGATTCTCCAGAGAAGTATCTGTTAGCTTGTGGTGCTATGATTTATAGAAGAAAATAAACGACATACTGTAAGTACCCATTCAAAACACTCACTTGATACCTTAATTTCACCACAACGGTGAGTGAACTAGACCTTATTGGATGATGATAAGTTGGTCTTCATATTGCCTTGAATCGTACAAAGTATCTATCTTCTATGTTCAGCAGTAAAACAGGATGAATACATCTGGGCCCCGTTGCATAAAACTTACCATTGATGGTAACTTTGCCACCAATGGCAACTACCATGGTAACAGGGCTCAACAGCCAATCAGAATCAAGGTTTCCATGGTAGTTACCATTGATGGCAAAGTTACCATCAATGGTAGGTTTTATGCAACGGGGCCCTAGACTTGAAAAAAAATAAGTGCCCGTTGTTAAAACTGTGCTACCATTGCTGAGTAAGATTATATTCATGAGATATATATGTTGGTAGTGTTTTCTACATGGATTTCTCCTTATTTTCTTTATTGTTTGCAGTCGTGCAAGTGCGGCTGTGACGAACCTAGAGCGCCATCATGAGATGAAGAAACGAGGAGTGATACCATGCAGTCTGTATCTAGACCACATTCTAAGCAACTCAGACATGTTTGTCAGCAGCCAAAGAGTGGTTGCTGATAAGAGCAAGGATATGGCTGTGGTATCAAGGGTAAGCCACGCCCGTCATGGTATCTAGTTAAGTTATTAGGGAGGGATACACAGATATACAGGCAGTATGAAGGGGGCGAAGGGAGGGGACCCACACCCTACTTAAGTGTTTAGATAAAGATATATGTTATGAGAGAGGGTACATTGTATTTAGAAAAACGAGTAACCAGTGGTATCAAGGGTAAGCCATGTCCATTATGGTATAATTAACACCAAATTCTACTAAAATTGAAAACCAGACACTGGGTTGGGCTTTTGTTCAAAATGCGGTTTCCTTTTTATGTACAGGTTGCGTTTAACCAATTTAATAGAAGACAGACTTTGTGAGTATAGGTTATGAGGGAGGGTGCAATTTTTCAAGAGCAAGTGGTATCTAGGGTAAGCCGCACCCAAAATGGTGTCTATTACAGTTACATTTTTGAGGGAGGTGCAAAATGTTTAGAGCAAGGATGTAGGAGTAATATAGGGGCTAAACACTCCTCAGGTTTCTCTTCTCATTATGTGAGAAGCACCTTTTACATGGTAGAAATAAAGGGGAATTCCCCAGCTGTCTATAACTGCCCCTATACATGTAATATGCAACAATAGTCCGTTTGTTGGAAGACCTTTGCTGTACATGCATTTGGATGTGTTTTCTTTCAAGCATTTTGGACTTAATTACCTGACATATTTCCTTTGAAATGATGTACTCTTTTAGAGCCAAACCTATGCCAATTGTATAGTTTGCTATTAAATATGTCTCTGCCATCTCGTTTGGTATGAAAGCTTGAGAATTGCATAGTTTTTGTTTGATGTTGGCTATGCAAGATCATTGTTTCATAAACCATGTTGGGAAGATGAATATTTTGAAACGTGATGTCATTATTTGTTTCCATAGCACCAGACTAACTTGCATGGCTTTCAATGTACATTGCATGAAATTGACCCCATTCTTATCATGTCTATTAACACATCGATTACTAACAAACCGATTTTACATCTTTTTCTTCATGTCATTTTGTATACTCCCCAATTTTCATAAAAGCATCTATTCATCCCTTTATGAATATGTGCAAAAAGAAATAATATGTCAACATAATTATTTAGAATGGAAAACAGACAGACATGAACTTTTTATTTTCATTGAAATATGGCCCCTGTAATGTAGATGAACTCTACAGATTTGAAAGCAGCACAATAATTGAATAATATGGATGTGTTAAATTACAGCAATGACATTCATACATGATATTATTTCTATGATATTATGTCTCTGGACACTTATTATTTTATCAAATTTGGATTCTATATGATGTGTAATATTTTAATATAAATAGTCTGTTTTTTATTCAGAAGATTTTTTTTTATTTGTTTATTTCAAATTAAAATGGAATTTCCTCCCTCTAATCTTCAGTTATTTCTATTTATTTATAGAGCTCATTTTTTTCTTCTTTCTGAGCTCTTAACCAAAAAAAAAAAATTTCAGAGCTCTATTGAATATTTTCATTATTAAATCATTCTCTGTCTTTTTTTTTTGAAACTTGAGGATGATTTTGATTGCATGCATTGGGTGTGGGATGATTAATGGCACTAATTTTGTCTTTCCTGAACCTGACTGTAAAGTCGAGAAGCAGATCGCTCTCCTCGGCTTTGGGAATGCCTTCCTCATGGGACAAGATATCCAATCGGTCAACGCAGGTCTGTCGCAAATAAAACTCTTCTTCTTCATTACTGTTTTCTTTTTCCCCTTCTCTAGCACTAAAGGCATCTTAGACCAGTGTGAATCATTCAGAATCAAATGCAAACTTATGCAAAAGTATCTAGATTAATTTTGTAGAATTATTAGCAACCTATCAGTGAACAAACTAAATTTTGCGAAATTGGATGCAAGTGTGTTGACCTGAGTTAGAATTATATTTATCAAGAAATGAAACATGCCAAATAATTTGCTTTTTTTTTCATTAAGCTGAAGTGTGCAGTATTAGTTCCAAACCTTTTGCAGTGAGCTGAAATATGCAGGATTATGTGCCAACCCAACTAAGAAATTAATTTGTTCTACTGCAAACCTATCTTTTATATTGATTTGCCTATTATATGTATGAAGTGAATTATGCCAAAATTATTTGCCATTAATTTAAAAAAAAAAAACATGCCTATGCATTTTCACCTTGGTTACACCCTTTAAACAACCGATTATTGGCCATTAGGAGTAGTGGTAAAGTAATGTTTTGTTCGGTCTCTAGTAGGTCTCCTGGGTGTGACTGAGGTACATGTATGTAATACAAACTTATCTATCAACTGATTTGCACCTTTCGGATGTAGTTTAATAGTCTTCTTTGCTTACTCCTTTATTGTTTTTCTACTTCTTAATCAAAACAACTTTTGTTATTAAGTGCAGAAACATCTGAAGCCAATTGTAGTTCAACCACATGTTCGATTTGAGTCCAAAATGAGGATGGAATTCATTTTTTTTGACCACGTTTGTAGCAATAGGGGTTTCAACTTTGGATTTAACCTAAAATGATATATCAGTTGTATAATTTTCTGCTCTTTACTATTTTCATTTTTATTTCCCTCCCATTTATAGTGTAATATTTTCTTTGATTATTTTATTGTCAAAAGATTTGAGAACACTTCAAGGAATTAATGGTAAACAATTGTATGAAACACATTCATTTAGGTTTAGAATTCTCTTTATTTTACCAATCAAACAATTGCAAATATATATGAAATTCTATGGTATTCTAAAAACAGTGAAACCCAAAATTAAAAAAAAAATAAAATATCATACAAGGGGAAATCACCAGTGTGGCCTGTACTAGGAGAACATTTGAGGGTTGTTGTGTGGAAGGGCATCTTAATACGTAAGTGGGACAATACTGTAGCTACATATTCAAGACATTGTCATATGTAAGGATAAGATCTTTTAACATTTGATGGATAAATATTATGTGCAAGACCTTAATTTTCTCATTTTCTTTTCCCTTTTCTTTTGTCAGAATTTAGTTTGGGATTTGACAAATTTGAATTAATTTTTATATATTGCACCAACTTTCATAGCATCACTTGCATGCATCACATTCTTTTGTTTGATTGTTTGCATTTTTACACCTGCATGCTTGCATTCTCATTTGCATAATTTGCTTAATTTGCATCATAATACTTCCTGACTGGAATTTATATTAATTATTTCATTTTATTTTCCACTAAAGAATGAAATGTATTGATTATCATAAGATGATATAGATTACCATGCAGGCAGTTGCCTCCAACATTGAATATCATACTTGAAATATGAATATGTAAAATTATCAAGATATGATTATCTTGATTTACAATGAAGGAAAGAACTATTCCTTACAGAGTTGCATTCAAGTAGTATACATGTACAGATAACATGTTATCTATATTGTATGAATGATCATTGAAACAATACTTAAATTCTTTTGAAAAGTGGACTTTTACTCAACCATATGATCACAAAGCTTTAATCATGGAATATTTTACTCAAGAGAGAGAAAAAATTATCAGATGTCATGCAAAATTGTTTGAAGAAAATCCACCCATCAACTTTTTAAGACCAATTTGAAACCTTTATGAAGCTGTATCTAGTGAAAGGTGTATGTTTATTACATGGGTAAAAAAAAGGCATGATGACTCTGGTTTAAAGTAATCATTATTTGCTTAGTTTGAAGTTATATTTCAGCAGTGATTCATTGTCATGAACAGCACAAGCCTATGTGATAAATGATTGCTTGAAGTTGTTTAGGTTCAGTAGAGCATTGTTGTTGTTACAAGTTGATGAAGAGTGTAGGCTTGTATGAAAAGTAATTGTTAGTCTTGTTTAGGACGTTGTTTAGTTTTATATACATGTAGAGCCAAGCTGATGTGATAAAGGATTGTTTGGTGATTATAGTATTGACATTCATGCATAGAGCAAAGGCATATTTGACTATGATCGTTATGCTTGTTAGGTGCATTTTAACATTGTCCTTGTTACAATTTTACATATTGCACAGACCTTCATGTAAATGTACGTGAAAGTAATAGCTTAGAGCTATTGTTGAAGCATTATTTAGAGTTAAAGTACTTGTGAAAGATTCAAAGAGTGTTTTATTAAAAGCAGTGGCCGTTGTGATGGAAGAGATATATATTGCTTTGATATTGAACAGGAGAATGAGGATTCTGCAGTACAAACCATGATCAAAGAAACCTTGGTACTCACAACTAAAGACCACACAGTCTGGAACTGGGAACTTATAGGAGGAGCAATCAAGGTAATTCATTAACTCTGTCTGTTGGTAAGAGTGCTTGTCTGTCCGTCTGTCTGTCTGTCTGTTTTGCTATATGTAATTTTTTTAAATTCTTGGTATCTGTTTGTATGTACATTTCTGCCTCATTTTTGCATGTTTTTAAATGATTCTTTGTCTTTCTTAACTTGATCATCTAGGTGTATGTTTTTCTGTAAGTACTGTTATGATGGTATACATGTAACTTTGTTATCCAATAAACATTGCTTTACTTGTATAAAAGAGAACTGTTGCTGAGCTAGAGCCATGACCGTCCCTGGATGGTGTGTGCGCTCTAAAAGTTTACACTATTATTATTATTATTATTATTCATGTTCTTGGGTTCACTGGAAAACTGGTTATTGGAGTTCTACAAATGATTTTGAACTACAGGAGTATGATATTTATGTAGTGAATTGTCAGTATCAATGTTCAAATGCATTTGACAGTAACATTAACAATTACAATATGAAGGATGTACGGTAGTTTAGAGTTGCATTACTGGATGGAAATTTAAGAGTCGTTATATCATCCTTTGCAGATATAGTACACTGGTAATAGGTTAATTATAAATATCAGGTATTTATTACAGGTGCAATGCTGTTGTCTCTAATCACTGTTTACTTTCTGTCACAGAATATGACAGGTGGATTGGTACAATGATAAGATTAGAGATAATGGGCTAGGGATACAGGTTGGTTCACGTTTTATAAGGAAAGGTCGTGACATTTAGTTGCCCTGCCGGCATTTTAACTTTTCGGTTATATTCTGATTTGGTAAAAAGGGGGCATATTAAACATTTGGTATGCAAGTTCATGTGAAAGGTCATGTGAAAGGTCATGACCTTAATTGACCTGTGTTATCTCATGCTTTGTTCTGCTTTATAGAAAGGAGGAGTTACACTGAAGAAGTTTGAGGATGCTAATGTTAACAGGTGAGAAACATTCCTTCTGTACAGCTTCTCATTGAAACCTGTGTTAAAATGACATGCACATCGAGTCTGATTTTCATGTTTCCCTTGAGTGGTCTTAATGTACAGTATATTCTGTATGTTGTTTTCACATTAAAGGGGAAGTCCACCGTGCCATCAAGATTTCTTTGATAAAAGGAATGAGAGAAAAAGAAAACTGAAAGTTCTGAGAAATTAAGAAAGTTATTAAAATTTTAGTTGTGATTGAACCAAATACAAATGTGGAATTGTGTGATTTCCCTTGCAGGCGGCTCTTCATTGTTTGACACTTAAATTTATTTAACAAAAGCTTTATTAATGACCAAGATTGTTATGGTACATGCCTTCATTTTGATCAGGTTTTTTCGTCGGTTGGTTGAGTTCTACAAGCCGATGAGTAAGCAGTACTCTGTGATCAGTCTCGGGCGGGAACTGGGCCGATCTAGTGAGATCCAAAGCTATACCATCATTGGATGTCAACTACTCAACTTTCTTCTTAATTGCGATGAAGTAAGTCATTGTACATGCATATGATGAAGATGGTGATGATGGTGATGGTGAAGGTGACTGTCATGATGATGATGAGGAAGGAGGAGGAGGAGGAGGAAGAGGAAGGGGAGAAGGAGAGTGGAAAAAGGAAACCAATTTCGGTGATAATGGTGTTGATGGTGATGATAATGGTGATTGTGACTGAAGTTCAAAGTGATGATGGATGATGGTTGATGTTGATGATGATGATGATGATGATGATGATGATGATGATGATGATGATGATGATGATGATGATAAAGTTAACATCTAGTAAAGTATATATCCTTATAACATTATTGTAACATTATTGTAATAAGAATGGTTTGTAATAATGACCTGGTTATTACCGATGACCACAAATTTTTTTTTTAATAATTCTTATCAATATGAACATAATTATTATAATTGCACCACAGACTGATGCTGAGAAGCTCCTGATGGAGTTAACGGTAGACATTGGAGACTGTCTCCTTGAGATCAGCATGGCTCCACGTAACGAGCTCCCTCCGCAGGCTGTTTTCAGCCCATCAAGCATACAGAACACACTCAGTCAAGATTACTTTCTACTGGTTGGAAAGCTATCAAAAACTCATGAAGGAGAGAAGATACTAGAGAAAGCTGGCGTCTTTCAATAGTAAGTGGGATTACTTCTTTTTAACCAATGAAAACGCTTAGGAAAGAAGACACATGAATTGGAGAAAGTAGAATAAAGAAAAGCAAGCATCTTTTAACAAGGAACAATTTGTCTGTAATGTAAATGTGTTTGGGGAAGTGTTTAAAAGGAGAAAGATTTAGAGGGTATGTTCGTTGCTTTTGGTTGTACAATGCATGTGGCCTTTTTCTTGTTCCATAGAATAGAACTTTTTGTTAGAATCGCTAAAACATTGTCAGAAACATGGAATTATGAGAGTTTTCTGACTAATGGTATAATGATTGTTTGTTTAGGAAAATGCTTTGTTTTTTCGAAAGATATGGGCCATTTTATTCTTCCCTAATCTAGTCGTATCTGTGTAGAATAATCTCTGTGTTTTTGTGCACTTACCCAAACTCGCGATCAATTATGAGGTATTTCAATCATTTAACGTTTTGTTATTTGGTCCCTAACCCATGTTTCTGGTCTGCAGTATGATAAATATCAAGTTTGACTCTGTCAATGACTAATGTTATAATTGTTTTTGTGCACAGTCTACTGGATGTGTGCTCGATGCCTCACCATGAGACGTTACAGAAGCTGGTCGTGACATGTCTGGACTACAAGAGAGATGGAATAGCCAGGACAGTCCTGGGAAAGATGTTAGCAGGATCTTCAGAGGTAGGTATTAATACTAGAGAGTAATAGAATGCTCCTGGTCCTGGACAAGGTCCAGGTCTTGACTACAAAAGAGATGGTCTAACTAGGAACAAGATGTCAGCAGGATTTCCAGAGGGATATCAATTCTTTTAGACTGAAACAGAATCCTGACAACTCCTGGGGGTGTTTCACAAAAAATCTCTCCTCGTGTAAATCATGGAAAGTCTCTCATTAGCTACAAGAGACTCCAGTGAAAATTTATGTTCCGTTTCACGAAGGCTGTCTTAGCTTAAGAACGACTTTTATGTGTAGACTTTGCTTTGTGAAACAGACTCATCTTTCGTAACTAGGCCACTTATGAAACCTTTCTGTATAAGCACACATTTCCAGTACTTTGCATAAATGGCACTTCCCTGATCAAAATCATCCAGATACATGAAGAAGTTAGTACACTGTAGTTTATAACCCTCTAAGGCTCAAACTGTGTCTTTGTTCTATCTTTCGCTTGATACATAAAGCTTACATCTATATTGACTGTGTATTATTCTTCCCAGTCTATGAGGATATATGCAACCAATCACCTGCGTGTGTTGCTACGAGCTCAGACACCGTTCTTCCACACGTGGGGTGTAGAGCTTCTCATCACTCAGCTCCATGACAAAGCTCGTAGTATCAGTGGCCTGGCTTTAGACATCCTTGATGAAGCGTGTGAAGATGATGCTAATCTACACAGTCTGGTTCATATGAGACCACCCCTACTACATATGGGAGATAAGGGTGCTCTATTACTGACAAGGTATGTGATCTCTTTTTATCCCTTTCTCCTTCCTCTTTTCTCTACCCTTGCTTCCTCCTTTAACCCTTCTCTTCTTTGATCAATCCCTCTTGCCCATTGTCTTATCTCCTTCCCTCCCTCTATATATATATATATATATATACCTTGTTCCATTCTGATCATTTTTTATTTCATCTACCCTATCAAAATGTTCATTATAATTCCCTCAATGCCTTCGGCAGTTTGATTGTGATATAGTGTGATGGATCTTTCTGGTCAAAATTACTTTTGTTACTTCATTAATTCTACAGTTAGTCAGAGAAGACTATAAAAATACATATATAAAGAAAAAATTAACTGCGAGAAGTAACTTTTGTCTTGAAATGACATTTGTAATTTTGGTAGCACCTTAGGGGTTAAAAATGTTCAATATATTGTTCTAGAGGCAGAATTTTTTGACAGGTTTGATGAAATCTGCTCTCTTAATAGAATCCTACTTACACTAAATCTTTGTTTTCGCACCTTTCAGGTTCATCTCAACGACCAAAGGCTTCAAATACCTCCATGATGTGAACTACGTCTCTCACGAGCTAGAGCGATGGTTTACCTACTTCAACCGCAAGTATGTGACCCTGATAGAGACCGAGATCAATGAGGCCTTCACCTGCTACCATCGTCCTCACGTCTCCGGTGGTTTCATACGACGGTCCAAGGATGAACGTAGGCAGAGGAAAGATGTCTATGTACCGGTGCATCTCTACGGTCAACTGGCCAAACATAGAGGAGGTTGTGAGCTCATTGAGAAACAGGTCAGCATACACATTGTGTATACTTGTAAATGTACATGGAAATTTAAATGGAGCAAAGGGATTATTAGTAAGCATTTTCACAACGATTTCTCATTCATTTTGTATTTCTTAAAGTAGTATCTGTTGCCAAAAAAATGTATAATGACCAGATTTCAATGTATTCTTTTCTTCATTTTATATCTGTGCACAACATTATTGACTGATTTTGTGTCATGTTGGACATGATTTTATCCACTCTGATTTATTCACAAATTTTGATATACTATACGATTTTGATGTAGGTTATTTCTTCACCTTTATACCACTTTGTGCCATTTCAGAATCATATTGCAGAGATGTGTGAGGTGCTACGATTTGGAGATGTAGAGACGATGGACACTATACTCAATCTTAAGGCTGCATTGTGGGCACTGGTAAGTGAGATGGTCCAGAAAGAAATACCCTAAGAGTCTGTGATGGTATGAAAGTTCTTTCTTGGAACCTAATAAGATCCCGAGCCAGAGATCAGTTGATAAAACAAGTGTGTCTCTTTTGAATGTTAGTGTTAAATATTCACTCAGTGACTTTGTTTTAATCTACATGTGTATGTATCACTTTTTAGGAGTCTACTGAAACATTTGTTGTGCTATTGTATACTTTTATCACTTTTTGATACTGTATTGCATAGGTTTCTCCCTTTCATTTCTCTCGCCACCTGTCTGTTTTTATTGTTATTGTTATTTTTATTTTATTCATTTTTTAAAACTCTGTCTCTCTTTCCCTCCCTCTCTCTCTCTCCATATGTCTGTAACTCTTACTCTCTCCGCCTTACTCCCTGCAGGGTCACACTGGAAGTACTACATGGGGTCTGAAGTTGCTTCAGCAGGAGGGTATCATCCCTGATATCATCAGACTTGCTGAGGAGTGTGAGGTCTTCTCTATACGAGGGTATGTATGACAACAAGTTTCTTTTGTATGCATCAAGTTCGCTGCACATCTTATTTTGAACGGATTTGCATTAGAATGAAATCCCCCCCCCCCTCCCTTGCAATAACAGGTTATACAACTTTCATCCGCTATTCTTTATGAAGCATCATGGAATACTGAACATAGAGTGACATTAAAAAATCATAACTTTTGTTGACATTTTGGAACACATACACTTAATATTTTCCTTGCTCTATTATGAAACGAACTTGTATTTTTAAACTATATTTCAGGCAGTAGTAGTTTCACAGATATTATGATGTTTAAAGCGTGCATGTCCCATTCAGGATAGTACACATACATGCTCAGTGGGAATTTGTCCTTATCTGGTGTCTTCTTGTTTCTTTGTTGTTTGTGCCTCAGGACCTGCTTCTATGTGCTAGGTTTGATCAGTAAAACAAGACAAGGAGCAGACAGCTTGAGCTGTCTGGGTTGGGAGAGCATCCGCCATTGCCGGGGCGAGTACTTCCCTGTGGTGGAGGACAGAGAGAATAATCAACCCACCGTCCTGCCCATCCCGTTAGAGGAGTACAACCACAATCATCGAGATCTCTCCTCTCCCGTCAGCTTACCCGGCTTCAGTACCTACAGCATGGACAGCCCCAAGACTCCAGGAGACAGCAGCACTCCAAAGGTCGACCCCAACGTCAAGTTCTTTGCAGGAGAACCTAGTCCAGTACAGAGTCCTCTGACGCCAGGAGGACCACCAAATTTCTTTTTGGAGGTGACTGGGGAAACGAACTCTGGAGGGGATGCTAAGGTGCTTCCGTCCACCGAGGAGCGATCAATGTCACCCAGCCCTCTTGTTAGACTCAGTAAGAGAGATCGAGTGAATTCAGCCACAGATCAGCTACCAGGTATCAACGAGGTATCCGACGGAGGAAGAACGATCGTAGTTGATAGGGCCTCGAGGACACCGTTATTGCGTAGAGCGCAGACGATGCCTACGATAGAAGGGCAAGATGATGACGAGCCTCCGCCCTTTGATTCGTTGATTACCAAATTACGCAGCAATAGTGATGCCAGCTCCAGAATGTGTAAAGACAGGAGCTCAGAAGGTGTGCGATTCAACCAAGATGTGAATGAGAGATCGCGAGCGCAGTCACGGGACAGGAGCCACAGTCTCAAGCGGCGCTGTGACAGCAATGAAAGTGGTAACAGCAGCATGGGGACCAAAAGTCGGAGCGAGAGCTTTGCTACGGACACATCTCAGACCAGCGGTGTGGGTTCGATGCATTCCAACCCCTCAAGTCCCCCCGTAGAATCCTCCATGTCTAGCGTAAGCACCGTCTCCAGCTCTATGACTGTAAAGAGTATCCATTCCTCAGATACACTCCGTAAGAGGCACAATCTCAAAAGGACTCCAAGCTTTGTCAGGAGGATATCCAAGACTCTGTCACCAAACCTCAGCTCCTATTCCAATCTCTTTGAGACTAGTGCGGCTTTCACCTCTGTACGGGATGCTCATGGTTATGCCACTTTGAAAGCATTGAAGCTACAACACAGACAGCTGAGCAGTGGAGAGGATGATAGTCTGATTAAGAGAGCATCATCATTTGGTAATCCAAGCGAGATGAAGTTGCGCAGAGGATTGTCAGGAATGGTGGAGTAAGTCTGATTAATATTTTTTATATCGTAGACAGGGGGCATAATACCGGCAGGTATTTGTTGAAAGAGCTCTCTGAAATTCAGAATAGCCCCCAGACTTTATCTCCTGTTTTATTGCGATAGAGCACTACCACCTCCTTTCGGGAAATGATCCATTAAATATGGGTCCTGATTTCAATTCCATTATTTAAAGAAATAACTCTGATGGGCTCAAGTCAAACATGGTTTGATACTGCATGCATACAATCTATTATGACATTTATTCGTATAATTTTTGACCAATCTTTCTTTTTTAGATACATTTTATGCACATTACATTTTATAAATAAATTGGTTATATTGTTATGTATTAAACAAGATGAACCCTATTTCTGCTGTATGATATGAATCATAAATTGATTAATTGATGTATAATGATTATTGCAGGAGTATCAGCATGAGTTGTCTAGAGAGGGGGTCTGTCATATCTAAAGCACCTTCTATGAAGTCTCTTCATCATACAAATTCATCCTCTACCACCAAGAATGAATACGTCGGTCTATGTTTACCTGTTGATGTTACACTTATATTCCATGTAAGTCATTATGAAGTATACTTTTCTCACGATCAAGATTAAAAAAACAATTCACCAGGTTCATATACCTGTGTGTTGGCTCAGTCAGTAGAGCCTCCGCCTCACAACCAGGAGGTCGTGGATCATACCGAGAGACGTTAAAAGACGGGAGTTGTTGCTACCTTGTTTGGCGTTCAACAATTAGGGATAGAGCAACGTCGATCTGGTACTGCTCAGTGGCTGCCGGGCTCACAATCAATTGGGCAAAAAGAATTTACATTTTTGGTTTAACTTAATACAATTTGGAGTGGACTTTAAAAGATTATTATTATTATTATTATTATAGGTAAAATTGAGATTATCGGCTAAATGGTAATGTAGCTGATAAGAATGTTTTATTCTGACTGTTGGATTAATTTTTGACAAAGATGTGGGGTAAGGTTTTAAGGATGAGTTTGAGTTTTTATGCTTGACTTAGGGCTAGGTTCATTTACATGTATACTAGTTGCAGTAAGGTTATTGAGTCCAGAGTTGAAGAAGGAGTTTGAAGAAAGAAATTGAACATGGATTTATTGATTCATGAGTCAAATAATCATAGAAATGTAAAGGTCGTCAGAAGAGAAGAAAAGTTATTGCTTCTTTGGTCTTCACAGAGTTTAATGGGATGGTGCTCGTGTGAATATCATTTCTGGATTGATTAAAACATGTAATGACTCTGGTTGAAGTAACTTTGTATCAAAACTGCAGATCAGCTAGTTTCATATCTGATATGGACCCTGTTTCAAAAAACATGTGCCTCATATCTATTCTAAGACAATTCTGCTCACAGCCAATCAAATTGTAAGGATTTCAGTGGCTTATAACAATTATTGTATCTTGCTATTGATAACAAGTTTTATGAAAGACGGCCATCGACAAGTAACTCTGAGATTGATAATTTGACTCATTTTGTTTTCATCAGTCTGATGAGAGCCAATACAAGGATGGTCAGAGCGCCCCCAGGAGTCACGCCGTATCACCTGCCATGACAGACATCCACATACCTCAGGTTCAGGTCTACAGCCCAGACTCTGGTTCCACAGCCAACAGTAACGCCCCTACTCACACGCTGGAATCACCAACCAGCCACCCCTCGGACCAACATGATATAACCCAACAGCACACACTGAGCATGGGGAATGCAGACTATTCCAATCTGAGAATAGGGGAGGAGGATGGATCAGGTGTGAGGGAAGGGGAAGAGGAGGAAGAGGTGCAAATGGATAACAATCTGCATCAGATTGAGCATTGTCTGGCATGTACAAAGGTCAGGACAAGGTCGTTGGAGAGTCAAGATGGTAAGTGACTTTTGATTCAATATGTTTTTATTCCAAAACATTCAAGTTAATAGAACTCAAGTGAATTACTTTAGAGTATTTAGAATCATTTCCTTTATGCATCAGATGGTCCAAGATAAAAACAAAACAATGATTCTTCTCTTGTAAAGACATCAAGTTGTTTTCAAATCACTTGGAAATTCATAAATGGATTGGTAAATTTATTCTATATGACCAGCCTCACAACCCTCTTCTTATGGGGCTTAAAGACCATGAAAGTGCGACATGTACATGGCTGATTGAATGGTTCGTAATCTCATTATTTTATTTTTACGTTTTGTGCAATTTTCATGATAGATTTTTCCCATGTTATTTCATAGCAGTACCTAAAAATAATTCCTTATTTGTCTTCCATCAGGTGATTCTCTTCCTCACCCAGATGACCCAGTATCCCTGGTCATCTTCCAACCGGTCAACCCTCCTCAACCTCTCCTCATCCGTTCCCGTGGCAGCAGCTCAGCCAGCGCTAGCAACCCGTTCGGTAGCAACAGCGTAGACAACAACACCCCGACCAGCGTGGGTAGCTCAGGGACCAGCGTGTCACAGTCCAGTCAAGGAGCGGTCAGGATGAGAGATGATACGCCCAAGGGAAGGGAGCTGATTAGGAGAGAGGTCATCAGATTGGTGATTAAAATGAGCAGCTCGGTGGGCATGAAGGCGCATGAAGAAGGATTGCTGGGGTAGGTGCAAATCTCGCTCTTTAAATAATCATCTCATACATTGAGTAATATTTATATAATATTGGATGGCTTCGAGTGCGATACAAGAATATATTGTCATAGGGAGAGCAATATTTTCTTGTATCACAAGAAAACAAAGCCATATAATTTTATTATTATCTTTATCAGGCTGACTAGCTATAACAAAATTAGACTTAGCTCGGTAAATATGGATTTGTTTCTGTGTGATATCGATATCGTTAGCTGAAGTTCCCAGATGACTGAGCATTACGAATATTGGTCATATATCCAGGTACTGCGCTAGAGATATTGAATACACTGAATTATTGTTCCACTTGAAAGCCTTACATAGATAATAATTCATACCGTAAACTATAAACACTGAACGCAACATGTTTCCTTTGTGTGTTTAACTATTGTTGAAAAGTTGGTTCAAATATGAACATAACATGGTATGAACTCACACATTTTAGAGTAACTAATATTTTTGTATTGGCATAAGCTGCTCTGATGGAGTTATATTTCCACTTTTATGAGAATTTATTTCAATGCACTGTGTTGTTATCTTTTGAAAATTCTCTTTCCCAATATTACTGACTTAGGTTTGATTTGAATTTACGAGAGAAGTTTGTTTTTGTTTTGTTTTTTTTATTTAAAAAAAGAAAATGAAGAGAGATCCTGTTCTGATGCAAGTTTAGAAGAGTTTTCAAAGAAAAAACGCCAAGGGTGTGCCGTTCATTGTTTTTGAACAATTATTTTGTGATATTATCATCTTACCCCAGAATGTAATATTCATACCAGTTCCTGTTTCAGATTACGTGAAAAGTTTCCTAAAGCCTTTGAGAGGACTTGTTTATTCTCTGATGTGATGAATCTAATAGCTACCAGTAGCTACAGACTCTCATCTAGAAGATTCATACAAGAACTCTTTCAAGAAGTTCATTTTCATGAGGTAAGATGACCTTTCTTTTCTATTATTATTGATATATATTTGTAATTGTAATGCATTATTGTTTGTATTTGTTTTATATGACCTGCCATGGTTTTGGAAAGGGAACATGGACCTGGACTTGAATGTACACATGTATTTCTTTTATATGAAATAAAGTTATGCTAAGAAACAACTGAAACATTTTTGAACTCAGGATTCAGGATATAAAGAGAGAGTTTGTGCTTTGGCTCAATACTATTTGATTCAAAGATCTAATAGATACATTATAATCATGAGTGAAAAGAGGTAAAAAATTTGCACAACATGTGCTCATTTAGATGGCATTATCATGCTTCTACACTATGTCATTTTGAAATTGATAAAAGAAATATAAGTATGGTCATCTTAATATTTAAAAAATTTACACTTTTTTTGGCTACAATAATGGCCAAATTTGATAATTCACATAAGTTTAACAGTGTATGGTTTTATAGTACTTTCAGACTTTTTTCCCTGTTTCCAGTGACCAGTTGTCGATACATTTTAATAGACTACAATAATCCTCTTCTCCTTCTTACCAGCTCCATCATGAAGCCGAGAGAATTCTGGGTTTGGAAGAGAGCAGCGATACGCAATCCAACTCATCAGGATCCTGACCTCTGACCTTGGACCTCCGACCTTTGACCTCTCATTCTACTTGACCAATCAAGACAGAAACATTGTGCTACTGCAATCAGTTCCTCAAGTTTTCTAGTCATCGAGAAACAAATCATGTGCAATAATTTTAAGTGAACTTTCTGCAAATGTATCCTTCAGAATTGTTTGAGAATTTTATTGATGCAGTAAATGTAGACTAGAATTTTATTTCACCTGAAAAAGCCACGTTTCAGTGAGCTTGTAATAATGAATATACTCAGTGTGTCATATCATGATGGTATTTATTCATATTTTCAGGTTTTATTCATTGTAAATTGCTGGTCAGCACAGATATATATGCTATACTACATACAATGTAAAGGAACCTAGTTTATCTGGTAGGGTCTAGCTAGACAAGACTAGCAAGATGTGCTTAATAAGTAGCACCTAGGCTAGAGATTATGTAAGATTGATGAAACGTTGACATCAATCACAGATTGGACATGAAAAGTTTATTTTTCAGACCTCTGTAACCGCTATTTGTTCATTGATTAGTCGGTGCTTACAAGAGCAGCTAGTACTTTACATTCAATACAGAAAAAGAAAAGTTGATTGATTCCTAGAAATGTATGTATGTTGACTGCCCTCTACTTTTATGCAGGTACATGTGCAAAACCCTGCTGCTGTCATAAGGCGGGGTCTTGTGCTGTAGACTAACTCTCTCTCTCTCTCTCTCTCTCTCTCTCTCTCTCTCTCTCTCTCATGTAGGCCTTGTACTTGGAATGTCTAATTCATGCAGCTGTACGCAAGCTGATTTATTTTTTTTTAATAGGCTGGGCATTAGCGTCAAAGAATTATTTTTGAATGTTAAAAAGGAGTCTTTAAATTCCATTGTTCAATGATTATGTGATAATGATGTACATTAAGTGGGTGTGGTTTCTGGTATAAAGTTAGGTAAATTCATGAAATTTATAGCATTTATGGAAAGTATGAAAGAAAACAAATTTAAAGGTTAACTCTGTAAGAATGATAACTCTTAAGAAAGAAAGACTACTGACAGTCCTTTTCAGGACTCCCCAATCCTCCCCCTCTCTCAAATGGTGCAACCGTAAGCCTACTGTATAACCCTCTTTGTAGAGCGCATGATACTAGCATCTCAAAATTCTTTACTCTGCCATTGCATTCATTCATTCATTCATGCACACAATGTATGCACCATCTCCACTCTCTGGAGAGTATTCTTACCATATGGTCACCTTGAGGGCATACAGGCATGACACGTTCAATCTCTTTGGCTTTGGAGATCCTGCCAGATCCTCATTTTATCCCCCGGGTACAGAGTTACAAATGTAGATTGATAACTCCAAGGGACATGTGTCATGACCACACATCGAGAATGAAGCAATACTTTAAAGTCAACAATCACCAGAACATGTTTTGCTCTTGATGAATAGGGTAAGGGGTTCCATGGTGCTATAATGTAGTCAAACAATGAGCTTCAAGTATTTCTTCTACAAAGAGATATCCCAGGGAACTGTAAGATGGCTTGGTGTGTGGACTCCTTAACGCACTTGTAAGCACTCACGTAGAATAGGGCGCCCAAGGTATATCAAGTCCGACTTGAGTTCAGTGCGCACCCTATATGCAGGGTTTTATATTATCCTTTATTTTCTTCATACCTCTTACTTTGATAGTTGCATATACAAATATTTGAATGTTTTGATCTAACTTTAATTCTCTTGGATTTCTGGAGGTTTTTCAAATACATTTGCTCTGATTTTCATATACATACTGCGATTTCACGGGTGGAGCTTTGTGGACTTTGTTTGTTTATTCTATGTCCAAACATTGAGCATTATAACAATGCCTTACCATACCATTAGGAACCATAATATTGAAAGCAGCCTTCAAAGAGCAAAGAATTCGAATTTCAATTTTCCTTTATATACATGTTATTATATTCCATCTCATTTATAAACTTCAAATACCGGTACATTATGATTACACACACTTTTATTATGATTCTATTACCGTAATGTTGAATCATATGAACTGCTGTTTACCACATCTACACTTAATTTTTTGGTGAAAAGTTTTTTTAACAAGAAACTAATCTTGGGATGGGATAGAATTCTTTTTCTAATTTTGATCACTCAGAAGCTCTCAATCATGTTTATTGTGTAAGCTACAAGTATGTGTCTGTCTTTGACTATAAAAAAAATGACAAGAACTTTCTTTTGCAATATTATACCTGTTCTTCATCTACATCTACATGTATCTGGGTCTCCCTCATTATATATATTTTATTGGAGGGTTATGATTATATATCAAGTGTTGTTTTCACATGACAAGTATTCTTAAGCATAAAGAAAGATTTAAAGTTTTATCGCAGTTTATATAAATGTTATTAAAACCATAGGTGCGTCACAAAGAAACATGTATCCCTAGCTGTACTTGAAGCCGTTTATGCAAGACAAGAGAATAAAATAGATTTATTGAAACCCACCTCGACGGGCATGGAAAGCGATGAATTTGATTTATTGTATGTGGGAATTGGGAACTAGATTGTACTTTATTCAGCACAAACAGTTAACAACTAAATTAATCTTGCCCTTACCAATTTTGTAATTGTTAAGTATGTGAAAAATTGATTTGTCCCAATTTATACTTCTTGAGAATGTGACAGATTACATCTAAAAGTATTCAGCAAGGCCCTCATTCAACAAGTCCACCTTCATTTCTTAAGGTATGAAAAAAACAAAAAACATCAAATTTACAAGGGGTATGAATAATTTAGTTGTTACATGTAACTGTATGTACTAAATGAAGTACAATATGAATGAAGTATGTATGAGAACTGACTTAATTCATAATATATGTACAGATCATTGAGAAGTTCAGCATTGGACATTGGAGTATAGCTAGCCATGACACACATGTGCTGTAGATGTACACGTCTGTCAATGAAGAAGATTTCCCAAATGCTTTCAATTATACACATTTTTGTAATGCCTGGCTAAAAGTAGGATTGTTCAGCGACAACATAAAAACAATGCTGTGTGTACAATTCCTAATGTTTTATGATTTTATTGTAATGTCTGTTTTGTAAATGTCATTAATATCATGTAATTATTGAAGAGAATTCTGTTTATCTGAAATACAATAAATAGGCTTTGCTTCGTACACAGAGAGATGAAAGATGTGAATTGTTTTTATTTGTGAGGATAATGAAACAGAGGAGTTAAAAACTTGTTTAAAACTGACTCTGTAAAGGATTCTTTACTTCTATAGATTCATCAGCTTCACTTCAACGGATTGAAAACACCGCTTTTTTTTTTGTAATTTCTTGCTTCTTTTCCCAAATTTACACGGAAAGATAACAGAATTACTTGGCAAAAGGCTGAAAAATAGCCGACGTGTATGGCAAAACAGTGGTATGTTTAAACTTGCCATGTGTCATTGACTCAAGGATTACGTCCCATCTTGATTTTACTAAAATTCCTGTTGGCGTATGCCTTATGGTAACAATTAATGTTCTGTGTAATATCATGTAATTATTGAAGAAAATTCAGTTTATCTGAAATATAATAACCGGGCAGAATCTCAAAAGATGAAAGGAAAATTTTAACTGTGACAGAAAGAGTGAGGAGAAGTGAGAGAAAGAGAGAACAAGTGAGAGAAAGA
>BEXV01001337.1:3302-14378 GCA_003118195.1 Hemicentrotus pulcherrimus
ATATAGGGGTGCCTCATTAGCATTACAGCTATTCTTCCTGAGGGTCGACCTGCAGTTACGTATTACCCTAGCAATTGCTAGATCGGTACCCATTCACACCTGGCTGGAGCTACTTTCAAATGTGGATTAATGTCTTGTCAAAGGACATCCCAATTTAATAAAATCTCGTTCGGCTTGTAAGTGATTTGTCGGCATAATGTCCCCTCCCACTGTTCCCATACCCCACCCTAGCTCCAAATGGATCTATTTTGGGGTAAAATATGGGCTCCACCCACAAACAAAAAAAAAAAAACCTTAAAAAGAGTTGGTTAAAATTTGGGGTTAAAAAGAAGGTTCATTGTTTGATAGGTAAAATTGGTTTAACCAATTTTGTGTACTCTTTACGCAATTTTATATTTTACCCGACGAACAGCGATGTACTCATTTTTTCATGTACGTGATCATACACTACGTCTACTCGGGACGTCGGGTGAGACCGAGACCGAGACCGAGGTGATGGTGGTAATGATCTCGGTGATCAAATAGCCCCGAGTTGTGACAAGTTTAATTGCGATCTTTTAAAGATACTATGTCCCTTTTGCAGCCAACATCAAATTCTGTAGAACTTGCCAGGAATTATAAATATGTCATGTATATCCTATCTGTGAAATTTAATCGTTAGCAGTGTCCTAATATTTAAATTATGCAAGGAAACACGTTTAATTTAGACTTCACTAGCTGTCTGGCACTATTGAATGGGTGACTGACATTTTTTTCTTTGGTAATAACATACATAAAATGAGCTTCAAAGGGTACATGAGCTTTGGCCTACAAAATCAACCCACTTCTTGTAATGGCTAACTGATTGAATCGTTGCGCAGCACAAAACGTACCATTCGGTTCAATGGTCTGTAAATCAGACTATATGTATAATTAACTGTTACCATTTAAGTCGATTCGACAACTATTAGTCATTAATTTCCCACTTAAAGAAGTTTCAACCCCTCCCCCTTATTCATTTTAAAGGGAAGTCCTAAATTAGTATTATCTTTCAAATGCCGTTGAAATTTAACCTTTTCAATTTTTGGCCTGCAAATGGGACATAGTACCTTTCAGCCGGGGTCTGTGCCAGCAGAGTAATATTCTTTCTTCTTTTCTTTTCTTTAAATGCAAAGTTGAATTCAACGTCACACTGCAAAATGACCGAGCGACCGTAACGGTCAGTGGGTCGCATACCTGGTACTTGGTACATGCACTCCCACCTCCCTGGTATTACATATCGATTCCAACAATCCATCACGGCGGGAACTACAGCGTTGAGAGTGAAACTTGCATTCGTTTCTTTGGCTGTCGGGACAATCTTTCATATAGTTTGTGCAGTTTTTGGCTGACGGAGAGAGACAGCTATGGCAAAGAATCATAACAGGTAGGAGTAGACTAGATAACGATAGAGACTTTTCGATTTGAAGGTCGACAAAGTGGACTGCTAAGTGTGACGTCCTTTTAAGGCAATGTTATGTCCTTTTAAGGCAGTGTCAGTGCCTTAAAACACACACAAACAAATTCATGAATGTATGAAAAGCATATGGCAATGGCAAATAGTATAGGCTATGTGGTAAAAACAACAACATCAACAAAAACGGTGCTTTCAAAGCGCTTACCGCCAAAGTCTCTAAGAGCTATAGGAAGCAAAATATAACACACGCACATACCCTATTTACACTGTATTTTCCTCTTTTTTGTCTTACTTAATTGTTTCAGGGCTGCTCGGAACAATAAGTATATTGCTAGCCGTGCTATCGCTATGGATGGCTTCTCTACGGATATCGTATGGACATGGCCTAAAATCAGCTTACACCCAGGTCTTTATTATGTCAGTGATGTTATTTATCCGCTATCGAAAGGTTAGCAGATGTGAGGAAGCTTGGAAGAACCCCCGAAAAACCCAGGAAGTATAATTGAAAGCCATCCTCGAGGGAAAATCAACACAGAATACGTGAAACTGTTTGGACTTGATTCTGTGATGTCTTTGAGGGACCTTAGGGAGAAACACCCTCTGACAACCTATAACCGTTACAGACCGTTCGTAGATCGCATGGCTAAAGGTGAGCAGGGTATCATGACAGGAGAACGAACTATGAGATTTGCTCTAACTTCTGGAACTACGGGAAAGTCAAAGATGTTGCCATATGGTCAGTCCTTTCTGACTATACTATCCACACTTTATATGGTAAACATCCATGCCCGTGTAAATGCATTCGGATATGGTAGTCTCCTTCAACGAGAAATAAACTTTTATACAGCACCAAAGAGGAGATATACAGAGACCGGGATTCCCATTGGTCCTGCATCCATGATACCCCCTTCGATGAAACCTCTGCTAGTTATCTACACCACACCAGGCGAAGGTTTCCAGATTGAAGATCCTAACGACGCCCTCTACGTCCACCTCCTTTTTGGCCTTCGCGACCCAAACCTCCGCTCCGTTAGCTGTAACTTTACATCCACCGTGATGTCTGTCATGCAACTGATTGAGAAACGATGGCCCGACATCGTTCGTGACATCCGAGATCGGGACAGTGTCCACGAACAACGTTCCTCCAGAGATTCACCAAGTACTTGTCAGAGAGATGGATGAGGGAGATCCGAAGTGTGCGGCAGATCTGAAGAGAGGATTCGAGTAGGGATTTGAAGGCATACTTTATGGCCCTGCTTGAAATTCGTACAAGCCAGCGATACTGTTGGAATAAAACAAAAACTGCTGAAATCATATCTGAAAGGTACAAATTACCAGTCGTCCTAAACGACATCATGCAAAGTTTCCAGATCTTTATCTCACTTCCTCTCTCTCTCTCTTACCTTGCCTTTGAGAGTAAGAGGATTAGTATCAAAGTTAGGGGTCATTAAAGTACAGGATTGCCTATTTCATCTCTGTTTAAAATTTGAGATTTATTCATTTCCATTTTTACAGAGACAACATTTAGACAGACCTTATTCAATTATATAGTGGTATATGGTGAAAGTGGGGGTTGAGCATGAATATGCCGGTGATCTCGTGGTTGTGACGGTGTTGGCGTTAGCATGGTCCATGAAGTTAGTGACGTCCGGGTTGGCGATGGATATGATGGGCGATAATTAGGGCCGAGGGGTGGTGGTGGTTATGATGATGACGATGATAATGTTTATGGTGATGGTGGGGGTTGATGTGTTGATAGTGGTATTGATGGTGATGGTGTTGATGATCATGCTGCTTCTGCTGCTGGTGGTGGTAGTAATGATGGCAACAGACTTGATGGTAATGATAACAGATTACAAAAGAAAGGAAAATAGGAAACAAACAAATTTAAATTAAATAGTAGTGTTGTAAATTGGAATTTATGTTGTAAATTAAATAGGAATTTTGTGGTGCAAAGATGCCCCCTGTTTCCCCTCTAGAGGGATTCTCATTATATTGTTTCCCCTCTAGAGGGATTCTCATTATATTGTTTCCCCTCTAGAGGGATTCCCATTGTACTGTTTCCCGCCTTTTTGGGGGGTATCTCTATTGAACTCTTGGCATGAGTGCATTTCTTTTGTGTGATTGCTAGCATTGGTGCATGCTATAGTAGGCAGGCAGGGATTCGAAGTTATGTTCTAGGACTGCAAGCA
Organism: Hemicentrotus pulcherrimus; assembly: GCA_003118195.1. Classification (NCBI taxonomy): domain Eukaryota; kingdom Metazoa; phylum Echinodermata; class Echinoidea; order Camarodonta; family Strongylocentrotidae; genus Hemicentrotus; species Hemicentrotus pulcherrimus. The sequence continues at coordinate 6,930 of BEXV01001337.1, forward strand.
CTGGTACATTTGGCCTGCTGTAGGAAGAAATGTGTTCAGAATTTGATTAAAGTCTGCTGTATTTCTATGAGCTGTGGAGATACTTGGTAGCATGCATACGGTCGCTATTGTTTAGCGTTTTGGCTAGTATTGGCCGAGGCTGTTTAACGACGAGAAACAATAAACTACAGACTCTAATTCACTGACTCCGGATGCATTATTTTGTCGTCATGATCTCGAACCCTTTCAATGGTGTCAGAAGTGGGATATGACTGACAGCGAGGGACAATCCAAGACGATTTAGCAGTCAATACCAGACTCACCCTCTCCGTGGCATCGGTGATGGCATTGATGAAGACGATGATAGCAACATCATATCAGAGTGACAGAACATGAACTTTAGACCGGGTTTGTGTTAAAACAGCCTCGGTCAGATACTTGATAGTTATCTTTATGCTCATGTATGTTTTGATTTAGTTGATGCATCGATAATATTTTCTTGTTTAATCTTTATGCATGAAGTACTTGGAAACCTCAGTACAGGAAAATGGCTACCACTACAACTACCTCGACAACTACAACAACGACAGCAGCAACTATCACGCCAACTGCGCCCACTACAAAAACTTCCCCGCCAACAACCCCAACGACATTCAGGGAGCAATCATCAGAAATGGATATGCTGTCTCAATTTTTCCGTCGATCAATCGGGCTACAGAGCATTCTTCAGAGTAACTTACCGAAATTTCGAGGGCTACCGGAACACGCGAGTGATGTCTCATTGTCAGAATGGCTTGAGGAATTATGAGATCACGGCCCACCACAATATGGAAATGAGTAGCAAGGCTCGACTGCTTGTAGATCACCTCGCAGGACCAGCGCGAGAGGAAATCTTGTGTCTCAGTGAATCAAAGAGGCGTGATATGGATGAAATCGTAAGTTGCCTCAAATTATGCTTTGGTTATCAAGAGACCACGCAGACCCTTAGCAGCAAGTTCCACAATCGCGTTCAAAAGGAGGAAGAATCACTTTGTGATTTCAGCCGTGTCCTGCTACGCACTTACAACAAGATGGAAAAAGCAGCTACCACACAAGCTCAAGGAGAAGCGCTGAGCCAACTAAAAGATAAGGCTTTGAGTGACCAGTTCGTCAACGGAGCACGTGAGGCTTGGGTGAGGAGAGAGCTTAGGCGAATTCAGTTGACACATGAATCCAGCGGGTTCGCCAAAGTAAGGGAGGAGGCTCTCCAACTCTTTCAAGACACCCCTACTACCCAGAGGCCCAGAGTGCGAGAAGTAGATGTTGAGGTGGGAAGGGTAGTCAGTAGTGATTCTACACCTCTCGTGCAACAGATGGTTGAACAGCAGAAAGCAATGATGATAGAACTAGATCAACTCCGAGATGAAGTAGCCAGGCTAAAAAGAGCGAGACCTCCGCAGAGAAGGAAGACAGATGGAGCATGCTATGGCTGTGGCCAGAGAGGATATTTTAGGCGAGACTGTCCCAACGTGCCTCCAAACCTTCCAATGCCTCAGTACAACTTCCCCGCTGGCCCCAGAAATCAGGATAATCAAAACTTCCCTGCTTGGAGTATGGAACAGGGAACAATGAGGCGGGAGAGTTACAACATGCCGGCAACACTCTATCACGCTCCACCCCAACCAAATACTGCCATGCATCAACAACATGCTCCACCACAAGAGAAAAACTAGTTTCCTCTGTTGTTGAGGGCAAAACAGCGGAGGACATTAGACAACAGTGTAATACAGAAGAGCCCATGGAGGAAACCACCCCCAACCCACATATTGGTATGTCCTTAAATGATAATAGAACGGATGATGCAGAATTGAGTTTGACCCACAGTAGACAGACTTCAGTAGCAGAAGTTGCGACAACGTTTGAGGAACACTGCAGGATTAGTGTCCTCAAGCCCGACCGCTATGGCAGAAGTTGCTGAGGTGAAAATTGGCTGTGTCCTCGACACTGGGGCAGAGGCTTCAATAATACCCTCGGATGTGTTCCACTCACAGCTAGAAGCAGCAGTAGGAGAAGTGAGCCCATTTGATTTACCAGTAAAAATTGTTGGGGTCGGTCAAACGAAGGTACCAGTAGAGGGCTTTGTTCGAACTCATGTTTTGGTGAAGGGACAAGAAGCCACTGTCGGATTTCTGATTGTACAGCGTGAGTCTTGTGGGGAAAGACAAAGAGACTTTCCAATATTATTAGGATGTAATGCACTTCGAGCTCTTTTTCCCTCGGAGGAGGCTCGGGGAGAATTCCAGCTAGTAAAAGACTGCTTAGACTTGGAGAAAGTGGGCAACGCACATATACGAGAAGTGGTTACTGGTGCAATGGAGGAAGTATTGCCAGCAAAGACTATACAACATGTGGATTGTGTAATGAAGCCCTCTCAAAGTGGTGAAACTACAGAGTCAAGGGTCTGGCTTATTCAGGGTATCACAACGCTTGAACCCCAAGTTCACGTCATAGAAGGTTGTAGCTCTGAGAATGGAGAGATGCATTTACTCCTAATCAATTCTGGAGAGAAGGGGTTCATCCTACCACCTAACTCAACAATAGCATCTGCCATACAATTGGAAGAACGAAATGAGATTCAACTTCATTCTAGAGATGACCAGCTTGAGGTGAATATATGTGATGTATTGATCACCACGACAGAATTAATGAAGGATGAAGAAGGAAGTCGACCTGAACTTACAAGAAATACTCAACCACCAGATGAATCATCGGCACAGGAAAAATTCACCTTCACTGATGGAACAGAAGTTAAGCTTCCTCATGGCATCAGCCTTCATGAGATGGACTATCAAGATGCATCTAGGATTGCTAAACTTCTGACAGACCATGAAGCGGCATTCTCCAGAGACGAGTTTGACTTGGGACAATGTGACCTTATACCCCACGAAATTAAGGTGACCTCTGACAAAACAGTACGACTGCCATATCGAAGAATAACTCCCCATGAAACTTCAGAAGTCCGCAGTCTATTGCAAGACATGCTGGAACGTAAGATCATAAGGAGATCTGCTGGCCCTTATGCCAGTCCAGTCGTCTTAGTAAGGAAGAAATCAGGGGCCCTACGCTTATGTATCGACTACCGACAGCTAAATAAGATTACCGTGAAGGACTCTTTCCCAATTCCCAGGATAGACGAATCTCTAGAAGTCATGGATGGAGCCAAATACTTCTCTTCACTCGATTTATCCCACGGATACTTTCAATCACCATGCATCCAGACTCTGTTCCCTTAACCGCGTTCCGTGTCAAGTGGGGCCTCTTCGAATTTGATAGAATGCCACAGGGTCTGTGCAACAGCCCAAGCACATTTCAGAGAGTGATGGAAGTGATCTTCAGTGACATGAACTTCACAAAACTTATACTGTATCTTGATGATGTTCTGGTGTTCTCCAAAACGTTTGAGGAGCATCTATCAAGACTTGGAGAAGTTTTCAACCGGTTAGTGAAACATGGCCTGAAGGTGGAAAATGTCAGCTTTTCAAGAGTGAAGTGGCTCATCTAGGGCATATCGTCAGTGAGAAGGGTGTCATGGTGGATCCGAGCAAGGTATCAAGGATCAAGTCTTGGCCAACACCCCAAAGTGGATCGGAATTGAGCTCCTTCCTTGGCCTCGCATCCTATTATCGGAGATTTGTCCCTGAATTCACAAGACTGACAGCCCCTCTACATGCACTATTAAACCGGACAGAAGTCTAAAAAGAAGAGGAGGAGGAAGACAGAGAACACTGTCTCAGACCTAACATTTGTGTGGACCACAGAAGCAGAAGTGTCCTTTCAGGAGCTGAAAGACAGACTGTCTTCAACGCCAGTCCTGGCATACCCAAGGTTTGGAGAAGAGTTTATACTTGAGGTTGACGCTTCTCTTAAAGGACTAGGTGCCTGTTTGTCACAACCGGATAGAAATGGTCATCTGCATCCAATTTCTTTTGCAAGCCGTAGCCTACGTTGAGCCGAAAAGAACTATCCAGATTTTTCAAGCTTCAAGATTGAGCTGTTAGCTCTCAAATGGGCGGTGGTAGAGAAATTCAAAGGGTACCTGATAGGTGCAAAGTGTATTGTCTACACAGATAACAACCCCTTGGCCTATCTTCAAACTGCACAGCTGGGGGCAACTGAGCAAAGATGGGTAGCACAGCTAGCACCCTTCCAGCTGGATATCAGATATCGTCCTGGGAAACTCAACAGATGCGCTGATGCTCTAAGCCGCTGTCCTGGAAATAGCGAAGAAGAAGTGAAAGAGTTGATTGGAGCTCTGACAGTTAGTACTGTCCTCCCAGCAGAAGTTGTGATAGATGGGGAGCAGCAGCCAGAGGAAGAGCCTCAAATAGCTCCTGGAGTGTACCCATCGTATTCTGCAGAAGAACTTGAGACCATTCAACAACAGGACGATGCACTATCAGTTTGTAGACAATATATCAGAGGTGAATGGAAGTCAGAGGATGAAGTCAAGAGAGAGAATACAGAGACAAGGTCCTGGCTGAAAGAACGTAACAACATCATAGAATGTGGTGGAGTATTGTATAGACAACCACCAGACTCCAAACACCCTCAGAGGAGGCGGTTACTTGTTCCAAAGAGCCTCCGAGAGAAGATGCTACAGATGGCTCATGACCAATGGGGCCATCAAGGAATTAACAGAACTTTGGCAATTCTGCGAGAGAGATGCTTCTGGCCAGGCATGTGTAGTGATGTGAGAGGACACGTCAAGAAGTGCTTTGTCTGCATTGCATCTAAGACGCCAACACCAGCATTACGAACTCCAAGACGACATCTGTTGGCATTCAAGCCCCTTGAACTGATCGCAATCGACTTCTTGAAACTGGATAAAGGTCAAGGTGGATACGAAGATGTCTTGGTGATTACTGATGCATTTACCAAGTTTGCACAAGCAATTCCCTGCAAAAACCAAACTGCAATAATTACGGCACGTGCCTTGATTGATGGTTGGATTGTCCACTATGGTGCTCCGCTGCGAATTCACTCAGATCAGGGACGAAACTTCGAAAGTTCTCTAGTCCGGGAATTGTGCAAGCTGTATGGTATTGAGAAAACACACACCACGCCCTATTACCCACAAGGCAACGGGCAAACAGAAAGGTTCAACCGAACGTTGTGCAGTATGATCCGTTCACTTGAGCCAGATCGCCGAAGGAAGTGGCCTGGTCTTATTCATCAATTAGTATTCCTGTACAACTGTACACCTCATGGGACGACAGGACTATCGCCATACCGACTCTTATATGGGCGAGAGCCCCATACCCCGCTAGACCAACTCATCGGGAATGGACAAGCAAATTGGGATGAAGACTTTGTGACAGAGCATTCAAAGTCACTCCAACAGGCGCACATGGTTGCAAAACAAAATATGGAGACGATTCTGAAAAGTGAAAAGACAAGGCATGATGCCCTCCCAATGAGTTCACCACTCAGCATCGGCACGAGAGTGCTACTGAAGAAATGTGCTTTTGAAGGCCGTCATAAACTTGCCGAGAAGGTCTTCAGGGATCCCTTCATAGTGACTGCAGTTAACGAGACCGGTGATGTGTACAAAATCCGTCCTATGTTGGGAGGACCAAGTAGGGTTGTTAACAGAAGGCTGTTGATCGTTGACCCACGAGAGGAGGTACTAGTTCCTAATCCACAGGCCAAAGCAAGGGAGCACGTGTGTCCACAACAAAAATCGCCGGCTACTACAGATGGAAACATCCCCTACTTCGCCTTTTTGTGGGAACCCTCGGATTTGAGTAGGCCTACCCTAGGTGAAGAAAAACAAGTTATCCTCAATGAAGAGGACAATGTGGATGAAGATACCACATTAACTGGAGATGAATCTCATGACAGAGCCAACCCTCAACAAGAGAACGCGAACTATGAGTTTGAGTGTCGGAGGTCTCGCAGGATAAATAAGGGACAACACCGAAATCCGCATAATCTCCCTGTATCTGTATAACCAAAATGAGAAGCGAACAGTTTGGAATAGAGATTTGTTGATATTATGTGTGTTATATGTATTATGTACATTACTAATTGCATATGTCATGCATAGAAATTGGTATTGTTATTATTATTGTACAATGTTTGAAAATTTGAAGGTTTTGTATTTACTGCTCGTAATAACATATATTTACTGCTCGTAATTACATATATTTACTGCTCGTAATTACATATATTTACCAATTGCAGTCAAACATTATGACATTAATCGTGGGGAAGTTGTTGTAAATTGGAATTTATGTTGTAAATTAAATAGGAATTTTGTGGTGCAAAGATGCCCCCTGTTTCCCCTCTAGAGGGATTCTCATTATATTGTTTCCCCTCTAGAGGGATTCTCATTATATTGTTTCCCCTCTAGAGGGATTCCCATTGTACTGTTTCCCGCCTTTTTTTGGGGTATATCTCTATTGAACTCTTGGCATGAGTGCATTTCTTTTGTGTGATTGCTAGCATTGGTGCATGCTATAGTAGGCAGGCAGGGATTCGAAGCTATGTTCTAGGACTGCAAGCACTGGTACATTTGGCCTGCTGTAGGAAGAAATGTGTTCAGAATTTGATTAAAGTCTGCTGTATTTCTATGAGCTGTGGATATGATACTGGGTAGCATGCATACGGTCGCTATTGTTTAGCGTTTTGGCTAGTATTGGCCGAAGCTGTTTAACGACGAGAAACAATAAACTACAGACTCTAATTCACTGACTCCGGATGCATTATTTTGTCGTCATGATCTCGAACACTTTCAGTAGCAAGAGAAAAAGTAGAAGCGATTAGATGTAACAAGGCTTCTTTATTATATTCTTAGAATTATTAGAAATATTACCTTATCCCTTTCTTGAGTTTTTCTTGAGTAAAGATTGGTTAAAACATCACAAAAAATCTCACTCTCTGTAATTCTTCGCTGGAAAGTTGCCTGAATGGAACACCTCCACATGGGCTGGTGGGCTCAAAGAGAGTCGCAACCGGCCCGTGCCCTATAGCTCTTAATAAACCTAATTAAACAATTTCTCATTCAGCTTGTGATTTGTTGGTATTATTATTTCCCCTCCCACTGTTCCCCCACCCCGCCTTCCCACTGTTCCCCTACCCCCCCCCCGGTGGATCCGAGCAAGGGATCAAGGATCAAGTCTTGGCCAACACCCCAAAGTGGATCGGAATTGAGCTCCTTCCTTGGCCTCGCATCCTATTATCGGAGATTTGTTCCTGACTTCACAAGACTGACAGCCCCTCTACATGCACTAACCGGACAGAAGTCTAAAAAGAAGAGGAGGAGGAAGACAGAGAACACTGTCTCAGACCTAACATTTGTGTGGACCACAGAAGCAGAAGTGTCCTTTCAGGAGCTGAAAGACAGACTGTCTTCAACGCCAGTCCTGGCATACCCAAGGTTTGGAGAAGAGTTTATACTTGAGGTTGACGCTTCTCTTAAAGGACTAGGTG
>BEXV01001337.1:58002-71216 GCA_003118195.1 Hemicentrotus pulcherrimus
CTCCTTCTCCTTCTCCTTCTCCTTCTCCTTCTCCTTCTTCTCCTTCTCCTCCTCCTTTTCCTTCTCCTCTTCCACTTCCTTCTCCTTCTCCTCTTCTTCTTGTCCTTTTCCTTCTCCCCTTACTCCTCCTCCTCCTTCTACTCCTCCTCCTCCTTACCCCTCCTTCTAGCTCCTCCTCCTTTTTCCTCCTCCTTTTTTTCTTCTTCTACTTCTTCACCTTCTTCACAACAACTGACGATTATGGACAAATTATATACGGATGGAAAGATTTTCTCTTGAAAAACATGAAGTTTTTATAATTTGATCAGTAAGGCTTCCCCTTCGCAATGATATGAATTTTGCATCAATTCAAAACACTTCTGATTCTTTGGGTGACTACTTTAAAGGAATAGTTAGGTTATGTTTTCAGACCGCAAATGCCTTCAAAGTGCATGGTTATTGCTCTTATTCTTTTCTATGACATGTCTAGTGCCCTTTTAGGACCTAAAATTGCTATGTAGGTAAATTAATCCGCCAAAATGTGTGAAATTTAGCGAATACAAACATACCAATTCAGCTTCACTTAAAAAAAATATGGTGATCGTAATTAATTAATTGATTAAAAATAATTATACATAAGCTGGCTAGTTGTACGTCATATAACCAACACAAAAAAAGCGAACGTCGTCATTGGCTGAAATATGACGTAAAAGGCGCTATTTTTTTTTCTTCAAATTATGGAGTATTTGTGGTGGTACACAGGTATTAGAAAATGTTATATTTATGGATATTTCAGCCGTCTCTGAACTGATTTTGATCAAACAAAGATTATTTTGTCATTTAAATTGTATGTTCTTTCAAATATGACACTCAGTTTTTCATTATCTCACCTAGCACCCTCTGCAACAGAACTCAACTATTCCTTTAGCTGTATTATATTATTTTACAACATTTTTTGCTCATCTGCTCTTCCTCCTGTCAGATGACTTTAAACCGGCATCAGTAGATTATTCAAGAGAGGCAGCACTAGATGTGGGAGAAAGCAATGAAGTCAACATTACATTCCCCAATGCAGAGGTTGGTAAAATTCTTTGTTGTTGTTGTTGTTTGTTGCTGTGTATTTAAGTTTGCAGTTGTAGAATGAAACTTTTTTTGTGTGCATTTGGTTTGTTTTTGCATTGTTATATTTCTCCAGGGCCCCATTTCACAAGACTTGTCATCAGTGAAGCTACTGAAATCCTTGCTTCTGATAGGTTATCAGCAGATTTGTCACTCATTTTGGTCATTTGCTTTGAAAAAGTCTTTGTGAAAAGAGTCCCTGAGCTACAACTGTACATGGTCACTCTCTACCCCATGCATTTTTTTGTTTGACAAGAAAACATCATTCACAAGATATTCCTTGAAATAATAGTTTGTTGGCATGAATCCCTGTCTCTGATTGAGTGCACCTCATTTAAATCTATGATTTCAAACCCTTTCTGTTTTTATGCCTCCGCTACAAAGAAGCCGGGGCCATTATGTTTTCTGGTTGTCCGTCCGTCCGTACAGTTTGTCCTGTTCTCGCAATCGTTTTATCTCAAGAACGGATTGATGGACTACTGCCAAACTTGGGTCATGTATGTATCTTGTAGAGCTATGAATTGATTAGATTTTGAGGTCACAGTGTGTGTCAAAGGTCAAAGGACTCATTTAATAGCTTGTGATCACGATATTCTGAAAACCTGTTAATGGATTACAATCAAAGTTGAATTTTTATAATTGCTTCTGTTTTGCTGTGGTTCAGCAAATACACATTTTTTTAATGTACTTATGACTTCTTTCTTTAAAGTACTTACCAGTATGCAAATTCTGATACTTATTTTCTTTCTAGAACAAGGGTAGTACAGTATTTGGTGGATCTAAGAAACCTTATCAGAAGGAATGTGTGCTGATCTTTGATCATCGGACTGGAGAGTTTACACTTGAACGCCTGAGCTGTAACATTCAAGTCAAGAGACTGAGGTGAGTGTTCAACTTGATGTGTCCTGAGGCTGAGATAGTAGTTATCCTAAATAGATTCCATATTCATGTACGGGGAATTCCATAAATTAGGGACCCAGTTTGTGACAGTTTTGGTGTCCCACTTAAGATAAAGAACCCACACATATTTGTTGCTCTGAGTAAAGACTTAAATAGTGAAGTGAGATTGTTAAGTTATTCTCGGTATGAGGATGCAGTATTATGCTAGGAAATCTCTCTCCAATATTTAAGTCTTAACTCAGAGCCACAAACATATGTGTGGGTTCCTTAAGTAAGTGGGATACCAAAAATGTCAGAAAGTGGGTCCTTAATTTATGGAATTACCCATGTGTATCAAGCATGTAAGGATCCTTTCCATACATTTTTAATTAAATCCACGGACCTTGTTGCAAAAATGACTATATTTGGAACTCGCATAAATTTTAAAACAATTTTATTTAAAACGTAACACTTCTAAAGAAACAAGAAGAATTTGGGTGAGGAAGTGCATTCAAGTCCCACGTAACCCCACGTGAGAGGCAAAATGCTGACTTTAATAAATATGATAATGATGATGATGATGATATGTATGTATATCATTGCATATTCTCACTATTATGATTTGTTCAGCCTTTTAGAACATGCCTACAAGTAATAATCAATTCCCATCCAGTATTTAGTTAAATATATACATAGATAACCCCATGACTCCTGAAATCTCTCATTCCCATACGCTTAATACAGGGTCCCCTGATTCCCAGTGGCAATGGGTTATTAAACTTCACATGCAACAAAATGTATTTTGCAACAGTTTTCTTAATTGAAAGTCTAATTATGACCCGTATTATATTTACATTCTGTCATTGTCTTAAAAGTGCAATCCGACCTTTGCTATTAAATTGTAAAAACAGATTGTTGGAAGTTTAAAATAATTCTGACCAATGGTAAGAGAATATGAATGTTTGAAATATATCTGAAACTCAAATTGGCAATTTGGTCAGTGGACTGTGACATAGACACAGACACCTCTCCTATCAGTTATGTGTACACAAAAATCATTAATTTCTGTTTGCCTCCAAAGTGCCTTCTCCCTTGGGGCACTACTAAATATATATATATTAGTAAAAATGTTTCATGGATAATGGATAGCATTGTATTATTTCAGAGTCCTCTAACAAAAAGGAGTCTACTGAGTTATAAATTTTTGGCAGTTGAAATTTTGTTATCATTTTGTATATGTATTGAAACAAACATGACAGTTGTTTGACAACATTAAGACACTACGTCTTAGTGACTTTATAATAGTTTACGGTGTATTCATGAATGAAGAGACCCTTCGCGTAGTGACTACAACTTTCAAAAATTCATTACTTTCTATTTTATGTCCATCTTTGCTCAAACTTTCACCAGTCTGTTACTCTATTTTTTCTGCTTTCATTCGGAACAATTGAATAATATTGTCTTGGATGGTATCATTGAATTCTCACTTCTTATCTTTGTCTTTGTATTCAAGACAAGAGGGAACAAGCAAAGCCCAGAAGCCTCCTAAAGGCCAACAAGCATCAGGCTCCAAAAGCTCCCCAAACCCTCGATCAAGCAGCCAAGCATCTTCCAAAAGCTCTCCCAACCCTCGATCAAACAGCCAAGTCAACAAGAAAAAAGACACTCCTCTCAACTCACCGGCTCAACAAGCAGAAAGAAAAGGTAATTGCTGTCTTATACTTTCAATTCACAGATACATTGTAAACCTTATCAATTCACTTCAAATTATACTAATATTGATTGCTTATTGTTCAGGTCGCAGATAAAACTTTAGCTCCTCTGTAATCTCAAGACTGCATTATGCCCCTTGACTTTGTCTTGTGTGTCAGTACAATTTTGAGATCACCTTGGGCAATACTTTTAACCGTTTCAACCGTGCCCCTTAAAGCAGTCAATTTTTGTATAATACATAAGCTATGCACATTGTACATTGCATATGCCACAGTAATAGATGCGTTTACTACAAGCATTTTGTTGTGTTGTGAGATTTTAATGTTGTTGGGTTTACACATGTATGTTCAGTGGCATGCATGATATAACAATCGTTTTGCTAGTCCTAGGTGTTTTTTCACAAAGATCTGAAGTTGAACTTATCTCTAAGTTGGACTTAAACATTATTATAGTAATAATGACTGCTATGTTTCTATTATCAAGGAGATTTCATGTTCTTGATGTGTAATTTATAGAAAGTCTAAAATAATCAATTTTTTGGTTTGAATATATTTTATTTTAAGGCTACAAATGGCTCTTCATGATATTAAAGTCCAACTTAGACTTAAGTTCAACTTAGGATCTTTGTGAAACACCCCCTAGACTTGTATCAATCCTATGTATTATCCCTCCCTTGATATTTTTCTTGTGCAGTTGAAAGGTCACCAGCACCCCAGCCATCCCCTCTTGCCGCTTCCGAGCCTTCCCCTGCCCCAGCCAGTGTACCAAGCGTCATGGACAAAGATGCAGACTCGTCAGACAGCTACATGTCAGCCAGTGATAGCGATGATGATAGCAGTAGTAGCAGTGGAAGCAGTTCTAGTGACAATGACGACGATGACGATGACGGTGAAAGGGATGCAGGAGCTAGGAGGATTGAACAAGCCACAGAGAGAGGTAATATTGAGAAAACCGGTCCATTTCGCATGGGGCAAGGGGGGGGGGAAGTAGTTTTTGGACTAAGTAGAGGTGTCATGGTCGAGTGCATATGTCACTGGACTGTGGATCATAAGGTCTGCGGTTCAAGTCCTGCCGCGGCACTAATGTCCTTTGGCATGACATTGATCTACATTTGCCACTCTCCACCCAGGTGTTAAATGAATACCCGGTAGGATGCAAAAGTTAATGTGGTTAGATGAGCAAGTGTGCGCTTGTGACAAATAACGCCTGGCTGGAATGCTCCCCAGGGAGTGGAGAATATGCATACATTGAGTGATTTCAAGTTGGGTGTTTAAGGCTGGTGTTAGTGTTTAATAAACACTAACACCAGCCTAAACACCGAAATGGAAATCAGCTGGTGTTAAAGCTTTGACCTCTGAATATAGTCAACTTCCGGTAGCTAGTGTTATCGATTTTGCAAAATTGTCCTTTTCTGAACCGACCTCTGTGGCTGGTGTTAATATTTTACTTACAGATGTCCTATTCACTAACACTAGCCCCTCGGGATTTAGCAAATGTTGATTTCCAGTTCGGTGTTAGCGTTGTACCGCACAACAGTCAACGCACGAACAATGCCAATTTATTGTCTGACGATCAAATAAAAATATGTGAAACAGGTAATTCATATATTCTTTTGTGTAAAATGAGTTATTTTATCAGACCAGAGGAATACGTGTAAATTTATTCTGTACTTTTCATGATATCTTAAGTTTTGAGGTACCAATTTAAAATCATCGTCGTGAAATCAAGTATGTGGTGACGTCACAGCTGGTGTTAAGCTATCGATTTTGATATCGGTATCGCGCTCTTAATTTCATCAGCAAATTTTCGCTCGATTTAAGAGCTCTTGACTGCTCTTAACACTAACACTAACACCCAACTTGAAATCACTCATTGTGTGCGGGTTAGCCTGAATCCGATGACGGGGTAATAATATATATCTGTAAACCGCCTTGAGAAGGCCTGTGGTCCTGAATTTATGCGCTATATAAGAACAAACATTTATTATCATAATCATTAACTAGTCTTCAAAATATGTTCCTACAATTTTAGATTATTAGCAATTTTATCAAAAAACAGATACTGCACTCAATTCCATGGTCCATGGGTGTTCTCATTGAAACATGAAATGTAATGATTTTCACATTTGTCTGCTCAGGAAGCCTTTGATGAAGCAATTAGATTGGGAAGAGGGGTCTATTCTATATAATAATAATTATAATAATAATAATAATGGTGGCTTCTTATATAGCGCACATACCTGTTTGGTGTATTCTCATTATCAATATTGATTATCTCCAGTTTCCAGTAAATTGTCACCAGCCCAGCCGAGTCCAGTGTCAAGACTATTGAACGTCAGCCCTTTATTAACTCTGAGTAAGTACACTCATGATTTTATTTTGTCTGTTCAGGTTGTCAGGTGGATAGCTGATAGCTACCTTAACTGTTATTTTTCATTTATATGGCTCATTCAAGATTGTAGCCAATGTTCAAAACTCCCTATAATGAGTGTGTTAAAAATATCAAAGCCCTCATAAAACCCATCGATGACCGTCACTTTAGCATGAATTCATTTTGGGACTTTCCCCTCCCCACCTCCCAAAATGGACCAATTGATAATAGCATAATGGAGCTTTTAATAGTTTTAGAGACTTGTTTTTTGGTGAGCAGAGTAAGTTTCAGTTGTTAACAAGTCAATTATTACACTCACACTCACTTGCACTATAGATTTGATTTTGTTTCCTTTACAGTTAAAGCCGACACTGTTCTACTTGTAGCTATTTGCTCCCTCTATATAGAAAACAATGCCTAATCAGTGATTATTGGTCCCCCGTGATCCTCTTTTTCTTTGACCATGAAGGATGGTCTAATCCCTCCTATTAACTAGTACAGATAAGCTGTAAATTTCCGAAAAGCATAGCTCTTAGGCATGTAACATCATAATGCAACATGTACTAGCAGTCCCATATACATCTTTCTGTGTACAGTGCTTGTAACTTTAACAAGACTGGGCCAAATTTCTTATCATTTTGATGATTCCAGAACCTTGGAGTACACACCAATACCTGAATGCTAGACAATCAACCTTTTCTGATTGATTTCACAAAGTTTCTTTCACAATGCAATCGCATGACCAGAACTTTTTCTTTGAAGGTACAAAACATTTTTTCTGACTATTTTTCATCTCACTCTTTGTTTCCCCAGGCGAGGATCTTCAGCTGAGTGAATCTGGTAGTGACAGTGATAGTGACTGATCCATGGAGTATATCAGAGATCTATCTGCTTCCATTATACGTGCAATTATTTTCTTACTCATTTAACCATTAATAAGTATCTCTTAAGGCTCATCTCCATACATAATGCTGTATACCACAGCAGGTTTCTTTTGTGTGTGACTTAGGCGTGAAATGCTTCAAGTTTCAGTATTTCATAACGCACAGAGTGAGATCAAATACAGGATGTAGCCAACGGCAAACCTGTATTCAAGTCAATGTTTATGTCTCATAATTATTATTGAATTCCTCCGCTTGGCGAAGAGCCGTGCATGAGCACAGGTTATTAGGAAACAGTTGCACCATCAGAGGTAGTCTTTAGATGAGAGACACAAGAAGAAATAAATTTTAAAGAGATCGCCAATTGCGTGCAGCAATTTTGTTTGTTATCATCCCAACTTGCCATTTACTTACAATGAAAAATAAAGGAATTTCCGGTGTCATGCGTGCATGAGTCAGTATATATACAAATGTACATTATTTTAAATGAGGTATAAGCAGTACATTTCATTTGGGAGACTGTGAATTGTAAGCTTTCAGGGTTACACCATGTAGTTCTTTCAAAGGAACAAGAGCCCTGGAAAGGACTGGTGAGCTCCACTATGAAAGAGCTCTTAGTTATTGATGCTTCAATCAGTATGCTCTGATCATCTTTAGAAGAATGGATGTTGAGAACATTTAGAACTAATAGCTCTTTGCGGAGCTCTCCAGCCCTTTTCAGGGTTTTTCTACCTGCGAAAGAATGACATGGTGTAACCCTGAAGCTTTACCTACAACTTAAATATACATTGTTATGAAATATCCTGAAGGCCGTCCTGCGGTGCTGCTCCATTTTGGCCAATAAAGATTATATTGCTTATTTACAAACATATTATGGTCATGGACTCTGTGATCCAAACATTATCAGGTTAGTAGTGGATACCAAAATGGATTTCAAACTATGTGATATCATATTATGATTGTTTTCTTAACTTTGTTTTGTTTTACTTACCTAAATGGCATGGGGGAAGGGATCTAGCCAATACGAACTTTTGCAAAGGGGTTAGTCAAAGATTTCATGACTATATAGCCCCAAGTCTTGCACATCATTTGATTTAGAACATTTCTGCATGATGGGGGAAGGGATCTAGCCAATACGAACTTTTGCAAAGGGGTTAGTCAAAGATTTCATGACAATATAGCCCCAAGTCTTGCACATCATTTGATTTAGAACATTTCTGCATGATGCAAGATAGCCACAGTCCAACAGACAGGATTGTTGTAGTATGCAGAGTATTTTTCATAGGTGAATCTTTCCCTCTCGCACAGCTCTGAGACAACCAATTAACCCAATTAAGGTTGAAGATAGTCAAAAGATTGTTCAAAAGCAGAAGTGATTTTGTCATGTTCTGAAACATTTTTTATGCATGTATTCCAGTCAAAGGTTGTTATTAACAAATCTCAGTTGCTTGTCAGAGGTCTATCAGATCCAGCAACAGCTAATACGTGCAGTTTGTGGGAAATCTATATGATATTTGATTATGGCTGCATGTCAGCAGGGTTCACTCATCTTGCACGTGACAGGAACAAACAAAGATCTGAGAAGAAAATAAATTGAGAAGGGTACTGGCAAGAGACAATGCATACAATTAAATTTTCGTAATATAATTGAATTTCATGCACAGATCTTTGTCATAATGGAAGGAACCCTTGTACAGTTGTACTACTTAATACTTAAGTCTATCACAAACTGTTTCTTAATCTTGCCAAAATTATTGATTTTGCTACGAGGGCAGAGATTTGTTTTTTTAATTGCTAACACCTTTCTAGATGAATAGTTGAATCCCTAATTTAAATATGATCGCTATACGACTTCAAAGAAATCAGCTCAAAAGTCATTTTAGTACCCTATTACCTGAAGCAATCGGGTTCAAATTATGTAATGTGTGCACTTGTGAAAAATGGTACACACAAGGCTGATGAATTTGACCTTGGTTGATCTTGGAAATTTATTGTGATTGCATTATTGGTCAAATATTTTTCGAACCACATAAATTTTGTGTGTCTTAATTATTATGATTATGGTTATTATCATATTGAGCATATGTAATTGTCTTTGTAACCAAATTGAAGGGAGGGAGTTTTGTATAAAGAACTATCTGTTACGCCTTTTTGCATTTTCAAAGTTCTCAATATTTACAGAAGACAGATCCTGTACTTGGAATGCATACTCTTGTATTGTGATCAAGAAGCTTACTGTAAATTGCAGGAAAATAATAAATCTTATCTCATTTGAGTAAATTGTGTTTCTTTCCATTTTATTTATTTCCTCTTACTAATGAATAATTATGGAGAACTTGTTTTTCAAACATGAATAGATGGGGATATTATGTTAGGAGTATCAAGCTAATAAGAGAGTATATAACAGAAGCAACAAGTATTTCATCAGATAAAGTAATTACAGATCGAGAAGATGAGAATATTTGAGAGGAGGGAGTGTAATACATGAAGAATGGAAAGAGTAGATAAAGGACGTGTATATCGTCTGTTCAGAGCCAGAAGTGCATTGTATGGTTAACTGCCAAACAGCTACAGATGATACTGCATATGCAAAGAGAATTAAAGGGATCGTTTAACAATGTTAAATCTGAGATACATGGCCCAACGTGTTATCGGTGTCTGTGATATGGTGTAATATTGAAGCCCTAAAATAATTGCGCTTCAAAATGATCAAGAAGTGCCTCAAAAAAGTAAAAATCTTTGAGTGAACGGTTTTACCACACTCGTTGTCCCCAATAGTTATGAAAACCGTCAGGCGAACGGTTTTCAAAATTTAAAATTCCGATCATAAATATCTTGATAATCAGACAGGCGATGGGCTTGTTAAAGTAATGGGGTTCCTGACTGACCTAAAGGTTTTTAATTATCATTGCATCATGAGCTAAATCCAGAATTTTGATTCAGAATCTGAGACAAATTAAGTTACACGCCGGATCCCTTTAATAAGCAGATGACTCGGAATAAGCTACGGATAACAAATGAATAGGTCAGATGAGAGACTGTGATAGATTGTTTGGAGTATAAATCGAGAAATCTTTAGGAAAGAAAAAATGAAGAGAGGAATTAAATTGATATGGAGAGAGAGAGAGAGAGAGAGAAAGAAAAAAATACAGTATCGAAGATAATGATGACGTAAGTGTGTCCAGCGGATGGCCAGTACGATGAGATCATATATTAGCTACGTAGTACAGCAGCTGGAGACTGAAAAGAAGATCGAGGTCATAGTACATGTACGAGGTGAATTACGATTTTTGTTTACATTTAGACGAGATTTAGGAGATTAGTGTGAAAATATAACTTTGAATTATTGTTTCGTGCATTTGGATCAAGGAGATCCATTCTCTAATCTTGGTTTTAATTTAATCAATTAATTTCATGCATCGCTAAAAATCACGCGCGGAAGTCGTGGCCTATGATTCTAGTACGGTACCGGTACGTAGCCCTCGCTCGGCAGAGCAGCAGCGGTTGAACTTTGACGAGCTGAGTGTACGCTCCACTGCATGATATGCATGCTCTGCCTCTCTCATGTCAGATCTGATGACATGACAGTGGGATCTGCAGCCAGCATGCTGAGCCAGCGCGCAGCGTAGTAGAGCCCATGCACTCGGCTCAGCTAGGCCATGCATTTCTAGTACAACAGCTCCAATCANATGGGGTTCCTGACTGACCTAAAGGTTTTTAATTATCATTGCATCATGAGCTAAATCCAGAATTTTGATTCAGAATCTGAGACAAATTAAGTTACACGCCGGATCCCTTTAATAAGCAGATGACTCGGAATAAGCTACGGATAACAAATGAATAGGTCAGATGAGAGACTGTGATAGATTGTTTGGAGTATAAATCGAGAAATCTTTAGGAAAGAAAAAATGAAGAGAGGAATTAAATTGATATGGAGAGAGAGAGAGAGAGAGAGAAAGAAAAAAATACAGTATCGAAGATAATGATGACGTAAGTGTGTCCAGCGGATGGCCAGTACGATGAGATCATATATTAGCTACGTAGTACAGCAGCTGGAGACTGAAAAGAAGATCGAGGTCATAGTACATGTACGAGGTGAATTACGATTTTTGTTTACATTTAGACGAGATTTAGGAGATTAGTGTGAAAATATAACTTTGAATTATTGTTTCGTGCATTTGGATCAAGGAGATCCATTCTCTAATCTTGGTTTTAATTTAATCAATTAATTTCATGCATCGCTAAAAATCACGCGCGGAAGTCGTGGCCTATGATTCTAGTACGGTACCGGTACGTAGCCCTCGCTCGGCAGAGCAGCAGCGGTTGAACTTTGACGAGCTGAGTGTACGCTCCACTGCATGATATGCATGCTCTGCCTCTCTCATGTCAGATCTGATGACATGACAGTGGGATCTGCAGCCAGCATGCTGAGCCAGCGCGCAGCGTAGTAGAGCCCATGCACTCGGCTCAGCTAGGCCATGCATTTCTAGTACAACAGCTCCAATCACTTGACACTAGAGCAGGTAGGGTGTCTGATCGCGCACCCGATGTTGTGTGCTAAAAATTCTTCCCAATGAGTCTGCAACGCATCCCTATGCAGTCTACATGCATTGCGCGACCCTGCAAAAAAAGTCAAGTATTTTTTTTCAAATTGAGATTCAAACCTTTATCTGTTGTGATCCTGAAGTAGGTCTAGGTCTAGATCTAGACTAGGTGATACTCAATAAATGAGGTGTCAGGTGAATTCCAATATTTCCAAAGGGGCGTCATTTCGGAATTCTAAAAATATCTTGGTCAAAACAGCTACCGGTATTTAAACATTGTATCCTGGCTAACTCTGAGATTTGCCACTTTTGAGATATGACGCCCCAATGGATAAGTAGTCCCAGTCCTAATTAACATATCTATGCACTTATTTTTTCGCTAGCCCCCAGGCCAGGCCAGGGATCACACCAGATTGCAGTTTGAAAATACCCTTCCCCACATTTTTCGGATCAGCTAATTATTAAGGAGGCGTGCAGAAAGATATTTTTAGAATTTCGGGTTGCGCCCCTATGGGGAATATGGAGAAAAACCTGCTCTTTCATATGACACCTCATTTATTAATTTTGACCTTCAGGATCACAAGCCCCAAAGGTTTGAATTTCAATTTTTTTTATAAAATCATTGACCAATTTTCATGGTCGCGCAATGCACATAGACTCTAGGAATGTGTGCAATCTCAATGGGAAGGATTTTAGCACACAACATTAGGTGCGCGATCCGAAATTCTAAAAATATCTTGGTCAAAACAGTGATTGAAATGTTGTTTGCATCCTAGCTCCAAAATTTGCCACTTTCGTAAGCTGCGCCCCCGCGGTAGTAGGGCTAAACGTCAGGAAAATATGTATGCACTTTTTTTTTCGCTGGCCCCAAGAGATCATTTGCCCCAACAGTTTAAAAATACCCTTTCCCATATTTGTTGGATCAGCTAATTAAGGAGGCATGAGCTCCGCTCAATCCAAACCATGGTTACATCGCGCAACATTTTTGCGGGCGAACGATACAGTGAGTGAAAGTATGGGAAGCTGTTCGCGCACAAAAACCCGGAAGTGAATACACGTTATAGTCGATGGCAATATCGCGTAGACAACGTGCACGCTGTCTCCGCTTTTTTGCCATTGACTATAACGTGTATTCACTTCCGGGTTTGATTGTGCGAGATTGCTTCCCATACTAGTCAGTGCGGAGACAGCGTGGCTCAAGCTACAAGTTGCGCATGACATGCGTACGCTATGCATACGCTTGCATATCGCGAAATACAGCTGTTTGGCTAAATTTAGCATAACAACACAACTCTGCGGGTACGTATTTTTCGTTGATTCTGACCAAATCGATATGAATATTCTAGCTTTTTGGAGGGGCTGTATCTTTTGATAGAAACATCGCTGAAACTTGAAATTTAAAATGTAGTACCGTAAATCTCCGTGCATAAGACGCACCCGTGTATAAGACGCACCTCGACTTTTGAGATTAAAAAAAAAAAATTCCGACGGCAGGAACGAACCTGTGCCAGCACATAGGTTACCATTCATATCCAGCGCCATAGACCGCGCGGCTACCGAGCACCGATGCCAAACCAGGAAGTTTCTAAAGAGTGTATACATGTACATTGGAATGGATTCAAATGGTGACTTCGCGTGCTGGATACGGCCTTTTCGTTTACTTTTGCAATGTATTGGCACAAATTACTTCATTTAGATCTAAATCTGTACCATATTGCCAAAAAGTAAA
>BEXV01001337.1:75075-101965 GCA_003118195.1 Hemicentrotus pulcherrimus
TTCATTCTTTTACTATGGGGAAGTTACATAATTCTATCATCTGTCCTGATTACAGGAAATTCAGTCTAGATTCTCTGCTCATAATTACTTGAGAAAAGGTCAGACTCATTGTCTCATTTATAATGCTTGCTATACAGAGAAACCAATGAGGAGGTCAATATTATTTAAATTTCACATTTTTGTAATTTACTTATTTCTCCTTAATAGATTTTTCAAGTATGCAATTGATTTTATCAACCAAGCCAGAAGTACTGGGGGTCGTGTTTTGGTGCACTGCAACGCTGGCAGGTCTCGTTCAACGACCATCGTCGTAGGTTACATCCTGGCCGACGAGCGAGCCCGCATCAGTAAAACCCTTGAAGAGATCCGCGTACACCGTCCTTGTGTCAAACCAAACGAGGGTTTCATGCGTCAGCTGGAGGAATATGAGACGTCTATACTTGCAGAGGATGCGGCACCGACATAACGTTAATGTTGAGCTGCTGGGAAGTGTGTTGCTTCTTAGCAGAGAGCGGTGTAGGTGTTGCGTGTTTGTCTTGTGTATAGGTGAATCAGAGCCTGCTATTTATCAGAGGTTGGACAGTTGCCCCCATATCTCATTTCAATGGGACTCACATGTATAGGTGGATCAGAGCCTACTATTTTTCAGAGGTTGGACATTTGCCCCTATATCTCTTTCAATTGGACTTGTAAAACCCTTCTTTGCCAAATTTAAATCTCAGCACTCATTTTCTCTATTATGATATATGTACAGCACGTAAGCCTTGCCAAATTTGCTCATTGGCTCAAATGTGAATAAAAAGCTGTGCCAAAATTCTGTACCCATTTCTGGAATATTGTTACCTAAATTCTTAATGTTTGATGCATTTGAGTGTGAGCAAATTTTATTGAAGAATATTCTTAATCAAAATGGCACCAAGCGGTCAAATTCAGGGTTACCTTCTGTTCAAATTCTTTGTTTGTATCTTTGAAACCCTAAGAGAAGAGACAAATCTATTTTCATGAAAGAAAGGAAGCTATAGTCAAATCTTGCACACTCAACATTTCGAAGCATTTGTAGATATATCATGTATGCAAATATAGCTCTCTTAGAGTAAACATGTGAGATGGTATAAATGTTACCTGTAGTTATATGAAAAAGTATTTCATGTTATAACAAATATTCTCTAAGATAACATATTTCAACCTTTGATCCCCATGGGCCATGTGAAGCCGTCTGTTTGGAAAAGATGTTGTGATAAAGATCTTTATTCCAGAACATTGAACTTGAAACAAATACGCCATAAGTATACAAGAATAGTGACAATTTATGGTGCTGTTACATACATGGTACATCATTGTTGACTTTCAGAGAGGTTATGCTATATTACCGAAAGCTATTATTTTGAAATATGCTTTGATTTGCTCTTAAAAATGTAATTGTCTTTGTGAAATTGGGGCCACTGAAATCATGAGAAAAGTGATTGGAGGGCTTATGTGATGAATTCAGGATTAGAGTACTGCTTAACCACCTTCCCCCTCAACTTTTTCAGGGACAAGGAATTCATAGAAATTGAAACAAATCAATATATACCAAGACCCACCCAGCCTCTCCTGTTATTTGGCCACATACATCAAGTCTTTGAGAAAATGCTTTAGAAATAAGTCATCCCCTGTGGGCAAGCTGTGTAGCATAAACCCAAGTATGTAGAGTCTTAGTGCTCTCCAGATATCTAACGTTACTCTTATTCCGTCCAATATGAGTGATTGCTCTAAGACTATTTAAGCTGTAAGTGTGCTGTAAACCATTCTCGATAAATAGCAGGCTCTGTGAAATAGATAATTCAAAAGTAATATATAAACATGACTGTATTGATCATTTTACCTTGCATGCTGCTCCTTCCAATCATGTCTATGTGTATAATTCTATGTTTATCAAGTTAGCAATGCAGTCTTATTTTGTGAATTTTTTTGTTTGTTAACTCTATTCTTGCCAAGTAAAAAATGGCATGCAACCATCTTTTATTGGTCAGGAGATGTATCAATCATTGAAAAGTGAACTCCATCGTAAAATTTCTTGCTGTATTTACGAATGTCACCATTACCAATTTACCAAAGACAGAGAGGGAGAAATTATGTTAGTGAAAGTTTATGCAGGGATTTACCAAATACTAAATAGGTTGTCGTGGAAATCATGCATGCAATTTCCTGCATTTGCATAGGCTGTCAGTGAGCATTCACCATTGTTATACCTCAATTGCATCGCCAAATGAAGTAACGCCGACTCTAAATCAAATTTACTTTTTGCCATAATGGTAATTGTATGATCAGTCTATCGTCTATTGTTGGTCTCTATACAATTTCAGTATTCATGCCTCATTGCTCATATATATCCAAAGATGTTTCTGATGTACATTTAAAGACTTGCTCATATTAGACATGCTGTAGTAAACCGCCACAGCAAAATTAAAACTGTACCAGTAATTGAAAATGCCAAGTAGGGATGAAAACAAGTACAAGTACAAGTAGCTGTGTGCAACAAAGATGGCAGAGCATGCTCACTTTTCTGTGTTTGAAAAGAGTAAGAATATTAGCAGCTCTGTGCTCTATGTTTATGACATTTTATTTTGCTCCTGCAGTTTCTTATAAAGGTGCTTAACCCTTGGCCCTCATTACTATAGAGCAGTAATGAAACTGCAGTTTTTTGTTTACTGGTGAAGGGAAAAATAAGGTATTGCAGTGAATAGGTGCTGGAAGTCAATGTAGAACATGTAAGATTGGAAATTGTGACACCTTTTATCTAAATTATGTCTGGGTGTTTCAACTTGATCAAGTGAAATAACAATGTACAAATCAACTGCTTTCAATTTCAAGTTGGGTTTTAAAAAGATAAAATGATTAAAGTTTTTAATTTTATCAAAATTTATTTTAGCAGACACATGAGTGAATGAGTTGAAATTTCTTAGCAGTGTGCAATATGTCAAACTATGGAAAGCTGTAATCTTTTCTGATTTCAATTAATTCATGTTCTAACTAGGTTGCCACTTCTTTCATACTGTACAGGTAATATGGCATACAATAATGACAATGGTGTACTAGAAATACAGTTTGAATGCATCTTTCAAGTTAGGCCACAACTTGCTATTAATCATTAAATGTTAGATGGAATGTCTTAGGGCCCTATCAAAGTCCCCAGCTACTATTATAATTAGAGATAACCTAGAAAATGTAATCGTTCCTTTTTTTCCTAGTATTACAAATCAGGGAATAAGGAACTTTTGTAATGTAACCAAATGTAATTCATACATGTACTACAAATTATTGTATCTCAAATGTCAGAATACAAATTGTTGCTACTTAAAGTGACTCAGTAACATTGTTGAAGGTTGACAAAAAAATTGCTCTGACATTCAAAAAATTCCTGAAAATATTCTCAAACCACAAAGATATCCATAGTTTTCTTTGATAGAGTCACTGTGCAACACCCTCTAACAGTGATTAACAGCAAATTTTCCGAACCATTTTTTTCATGAAGAAAAGACATGAAACCGGCTCTTAAAATTGTTGTCAACACTTAAATGTCTAAAATGGTATGTAAAGCCAATTTATTGCTTTGTGACGATTTACATTTACCTGAAATGTAATTAAATCGTAATAATATAGTGGGGAGAATTGAGGAATCAATCAGATCAGTTTTTCCCAATTTGTATCATTAATAATGGTCCGTTTTCACTCAAATTTTCAGATAATCTTTAATTGTACACCTGTACATCTAGCATTGAAGTCACTACCGTAGTATCATTTTCTCTCATCTGAATAATGTTAGCAAGTCCCTTTAAAGGTGCTGTATCCCTTTTGCAGCCAACATCAAATTTTGTTGAACTTTGCAGGAATTATGAATATGTCACATATGTGTCCTATCTAGTCCTATGCGTGAAATTTAGACATTAGCAAAAAATCAAGAAGTTTGGTTTTTACAAATTGCTGGCAACCATGTTCTGTGACTACTCTTGTACGATAACGTAATCTTTAAAGAAAATAGAGATTTGAATAAAGATGTCTAATATCATAAATGCTGCACCTAAGAGAAAAGTCCCTCTTTCCTAATTTGTTATTAGTATTATATATACATCAGAGATGCCAACCTTCAACAAAAACAGTATTCTTGAGAGCAAAAAACAGTATTTTTGAAAAAAATCTCTTTCCTTAACATAGCGCCCAATCCAGCAGCTTGAAAGAAATGGCAGTACCACATATACGTGCTCGGATCAGAGCGTGACGTGCATACTGTACACATGAGTTGTTCACAATGCGTGCATTTTGGGGCCCGTATCACCGTCCTGCGTGCATCGTATGAAGACATAGGTGCATGTTACACTTACAACACAAAGCCCATGGTCGGAAACCGGTATTAAGAAAAACATCAATAAAAATAAAAATTTAGAAAAGCGTAACAAAACATACAAAAAAAAACGTTACAAATACGGCAAACACAGAACAGTTGGCATCTCTAATAAATGTATCATTTTTAAGTTAGGAGTATCAGTTATACTTCATCGGTGCATCTTTATTTCATTTTCATCATTGATTTGTTTGGAAGGATTTTACAATAAATTGCTCTTTAACAAAGTACTTTGATTGAATTGTCGGTAGAGCGTAGATGTTCGCAGTATGTATGTTGACATGTAGAGTATGTGTGATTATGCGGAAGTGATGATTTCTCTGTTTAAGGACATTCTGCAGTAATGTTTGTATGGACCATAGCTGCACAGGGCCAGCTGGGTTTGTATTGACAATGCCTGGACTTGTGCATGGTCAATACATGATCAGTTGGCCCAGCTGGCCCTGCGCAGCTAAGGTGCATTATATTACGGCCTCACTTTCTTTGATGGGAGTATTATCTTCTTTGAATGTGTCTGTCTGTGATGACTGACATTTTCTTCTTTCCATCTTCTCATACCTATTTTATCAAAGTAAGACCTGTTTATGTATTCTCTTGCATCCCTTCCTCTCTCTCTCTCCCTCTCTCTCTCTTACACACACACTCTATATCTTTTCTCTTGCACCCCTTTCTCTCTCTCTCTCTCTCTTATACACACACACACTAATACCTTTTCTCTTGCACTCCTTCCTACTCTCTCACACACACACACACACACACTCTTAATCTTTCCTCTTCTCTCTTTCACACACCTGCACTCCTCTTTCTCTCCCTCTATTCCTCTCTCACTCATCTTCATCAAAGTATAACTGTTGATGTACATTCAATACCATTTCTTGCACACCATCTCTCTCTCTCTCTCCACCTGTCTCTTGCACAATAAACATAAATGGTGCTATAGAAAGAGAAAGCAAGATAGTGATGAGTGGCAACAGAACGAGAAGAGCAAGAGAGTGGAGAAGAACAAAATATTTGAAAAAAAAAACAGATAAATGGAGAAAAGGGAGAGAGGGAGAAGAGTGTAAAAAGAGTAGAAAGAAAAAAGGGGAGAATCAAAAGATAACAGGAATTGAGAAGAGTGGAAGAGAGGGGAGAATAAAAAAAAGAGAAAGAAAGAGTGAGAAAAAATGCACTGATCAGAGAATAGAAGGAGAAAGCAAAGGAACATAGGAAAGAGAAAGACAGGAGTGAGAAGGAGGGCAAGTTTGAAATACATGTATGAACCTGACATGGGCCAAGGAATAAAAAACAATTTCAATTACTGATATCCTTCCTTTATTATATTTTATTTTATAAAGATCACATAATTCAAATCCAAACATCAGGATGAGTTTTTGACACAAGTACATGTATACAAAAACGTGTGGCTTCAACAATTTCTACAATATTCATAATCTTTGTGCATATTGCAAGACAATATAAATGTACAGTCAATGCAAGAATGTAACCATCGATAATTCATACATTAATGTTTAAAATAGGAATAATGAAATGAAAACAAAATTTAAAAAAAGTTTTATTCAAATCTAAAAAATATTGTGTTGGTTTGAACTCACTTTTTAGGGAATACCTCACACATACAAGTATACAAGAATTTAAAGCAAATTCTGTGTATACAACTACCGTATACATTGACCATTCAAATCAATAGGATAAGTCTCACATAAATGCATGAGTATCAACAATAATATTAATTTAAAAAAAAAAAAAAATCTACATTGATTCAGCACAATACTGTACCTATATTTCAGGAATGATAAATATGTAATACCGGTATTAAAATTTTGTGTTATATTATGGAATTTCTTATTAGAAACTGCATTTTTACTCCATAAATAGTTAATCATCTATAGTCTATACATACTATACAAAAATATATTTTTGTTTTAATCTGTCACTATACAAAAAAAATACAGTCCTTAAAAAAGTACAAAATTGCACAAAATTCTATTTCCAAAATATGATTAAATATATGCAACAGCCTAATAAGTACCAGTACTTGTAAATCGACATTGGGTACACTGTACTACAATTATGTAGAGCAGTGTACTAATGATGAACGACTATTACATGACTATCATTATATCACATCAGCTCTTCTGGCAGTAGCAAATTTGTGGTCTACAAACTTTTTTGATTGGTTTGTCTGATTTTTCTGCTTCTATTGAAAGTAAGTTATTTTTGTAGTGGACTTGCCCTTTTAGAAAACCAATGCATATTTCAATCACCATTGCCGATGCTGTTGCAATATTAACATGTAAATGAACTATTGTACTAGTTGGTATGTTATATACATTGTAAGCATGTTAGGCCACATAGAATTCTGCTGCAAATAACATTGTTTGTTTGTTTATTTGTTTGTTTGTGTTTTAAATGAAAAAAGCCTTTTCGTAATTACCATTTGCGCATGCGCGAGAATCACGGCCAGTATTTCCGGATCAGGTCATTTCTGATAGAAAACGCGAAATTCGGGCTGACGATCTTTGTGTGTACAGCTCCTGCATTGCCTACGACCTTTGTGAAAAACCGACCCTTACTTTTGCTCGTTTAACAAAGTTTAGGTCACACATCGCCGCTAGGAACTTGGAAACATATTGTTGAAAGGTAAATTTTAACATTATTGTCTCATAAAATAACAATTAATATCCAACTATTTGTGTGTGTGTTGTTCTGACACGTCTCGCTCGTTTCTGCTTCACTATCCTATCGTCCGCTATGAATTTGGTGGATGGTTTACCGAAAAAAAAACAATTTAATCGTCCAAGATATCGACGAAGGCGTGAATATTTGGTTAGAATGAACAATTTAGTGACATAAGAGATGGAAATTTATAACATATGCAATAATTTACCGACCTGCACTCAGGTTTAAAATCTGATTTCAATTTTTGGTACCATATATTCAATTTGATGTTTGTTGTACCAACACAATGTTTATAAATTAAAGATGGGCCCCTCTTTCTGCTGCTTTGTACATGTAGGTACCGTCTAGGCCTAGTGTCCAGTCACTGCCTACTTAATGTTTAGGTGTACTAGAAATTCACTATCGTTTCTCCCTTTACATTACAGGCTACTAGTGGGCTAAAGGCACCAGGCAGTGTACTTCATCATGAATTGCAAAAAATTGGAAATTGGAAAAATGGTACACTCAGCTATTTGATGTCCATGGACTTCAATTTGGAAGTTGTGTGTGCAAACCACCATTTACATGTACACTCTTCCCCTTTCCAACTGAGAGAAAAGACCCAGAGGCCCGCAAGCGTTGGGCTACACTAGTCAACAGGAAAACACAAACAGGTGCTAACTGGCAACCAAACCATAGGTCAAGGATTTGTTCATTACATTTCAACAGTAAACTTAGGCTATGGCCATGTGCCATCCAAATCACGAAGAGAACCACCGAAAGAAAGATTGCCATATTCTGAGGTCCGCAAGCAACGTAAACGAAAACGTAAAGCTGCTAGTACCATATCAAGCCTGGAAGAAGCTGAACATGTACTAATTGAGGACGAGGAAGGATCAGAGATGGTCAGAGAGGAAGGAATAATTGAAGAAAATGACAAAGATTTCGAACCAGTAGATAAGAAAGGAACATTTCTTAAAGATCATGACTATACGTGTCAAAAAAATCATCAATAACTGAGAGTTGCGAAGGATGTCGTGATGCAAAAATACAAATCGCAGAAATGAAAGCTCATGTGAATAATGTAAATAAAAAATTGAGGAAGCAGACAATGAAGTCAAAATGTAGTGTGTCATATAATGTCACTAATGTTGTACTGAAATCGGACAAGACAGTTAAAGAGTACACAGGAGTTGAAAGCAAGGAGAAACTAGAGTGTCTTCATAGATACCTTGATCCAAGGGTTAAAAAAATGAGGTACTAGACAGGTAAAAAAAAAAGCTCCCCCAGAGCATCCCCAAGGGCTAAACTTGAAAGGACCCCACAAAAACCGGGACCACAAAGATCACTTAGAACACTGCAAGAATTTGTACTTGTACTCATGAAATTACGGTTGGCCTTAAATATCACTTTCTTGGGAAGCTTATTTGGGATCTCACAAAGTACAGTGTCTCAGATTTTCAACACTTTGATCAAGTTTTTGGCAGGTGAACTACGTCCACTGATTTTCTGGCCTGACCAATTGTCAACATTCTTGTTAATGCCCAAGTCCTTGAAAGATAAGTAAAAACGTCTTAGGTGTACAATAGATTGCACGGAGATATTTCTTGAACGCTTGCGCTAGTGAACACACACGACGGAGGACTACTTCTTCATTCCATTATATCCCAGACACATATACAAGTAGGAGCAGGTTATACATCAATGGAATCAAAGATGGTGCCGTTTTAGAAAATACTACACAAGTCTCTCTTTAGCAAAGTTTTGATCGAACAGGACTTTTGAAGGCCTTTTCAGCTCTGATTTTCCTAATCTTTTCTCTAGTGTTTCCTAATGCAGAAGGTTATGCATCAAAAGCAAGATCCATGCTCTCAGACGTGATGGCGGGTAAAGCATCTGAAGCACATATCTGATTGGACAGATATGAGGGAGCATCAATAAAAGACAGTGAAAGGAGGTTGAGGGGTGCAGAGGATACTCACTATATCATCACTGGACCAGGGCAGACAATCAGACAGA
Source organism: Hemicentrotus pulcherrimus (assembly GCA_003118195.1). Classification (NCBI taxonomy): domain Eukaryota; kingdom Metazoa; phylum Echinodermata; class Echinoidea; order Camarodonta; family Strongylocentrotidae; genus Hemicentrotus; species Hemicentrotus pulcherrimus. The sequence goes on from BEXV01001337.1 coordinate 84,137, forward strand.
GTGCATCAAAACTACTTGCGAATTCTGCTTTCAAGAACGAACTATCAAAGTTCATCTTGAAAGAATGGGGGGAAGGAACACTACTGGAACATCTACAGTGGGGGAACCCTTTTCGCATCATATGGAGGAGATTGCTATCAGTTCACTCCTGGGTGGTGTTTCACAAAGATCCTAAGTTGAACTTAACTCTAAGTTGGACTTAAAAATTATGGAAAGCCGTAGCATCTCTGAAAATATTTTGTAAAAACTATTTTAAAAGGCATTAAATGTTGATTCAAATCATTCATATTTTCTATTATCATCAGAGATTTCCTGTTCTTGCTGTGGAATTTATGAAAAGTCTAAAATACTTGTTTTTTCACTTTTGAATATATTTAAATCTAAGGCTACAAATGGCTCTCCATAATTTATAAGTCACACTTAGAGTTAAGTTCGACTTAGGATCTTTGTGAAACACCACCCAGATGACAGTGGAAATATAGAAGTAAAATCAAAAGCAAAATGAATACCGGTAAAGATTGGCTTGCAAAGCATGAGAGTATACAGTGTCATTAATGTCAAGTACTTTTGTAATTTATCATAAACTATGAAGCTATACTGCAGCTACCATGTGGCTAAACTTCTTCAACAAGAGCACATACTACAAACTCCAGCAAAATATATATGTCCAGCAGTGGAGGAGTACAGAGGGACTACAGAGCGGGACCCTAGCCAAACACTCTGGCAGACCCGTAGTCCTGAGTGGTGAGTTATCACAAGTAGTAGAAAACTCCCAGACTCATTTTATTGTCACTTTCTTCTTCTCTCTGTTGCTGTATTTTGTTGTCCAACTCTAAGTACCTGGCAACACATTGCCAGTATGCTGATGAGCTGCTCAACTTGTTTGTCACAGTGGACATGTTTAAATTGAAAAGACATGCTTGTTTACAACATGCATGGGCTTGTACATCTGGCATCTGATACTAAAAGAATTAGGACCTCTTGATTCTTATTCTGCTTTCCATTTGAGAACTTCTGGGAAAATTGAAGAAAATTTTGTGCAAACCACACAGTTGTGTCTACCGGCCTCAAGTAATTCGAAGGCTGCCAGAAATGAAAATTGGAAGTGAGAAAAAAGTCCAGGAAGATATTTGCTTTGGGGTGGATCATACTGATGGCCCAATCGTCATCTCCTACCGGAGGTTTCCCCAGCATCAGAGTATGCAGCTTAATGGGATTTACTTGTCATACATCCCATGACAGTGATAATTGTGTTCCAATTGGTCACATTACGGACTGATAAGGAATATTATCAGAGGATCAACAAGATTCACCTTTGTCTGAAGTGTTGATGATTTCTATCAGTATCCAAACAAAAGGTGGATAAGCAAGAGAAATCCCTAGAGGAGACCGATTTCTTATGCCATGATCTTCAATCACAAATCAACGACATCAATGTCAGCTTGTCATCGAGTTGTGATCAGATGAAGTCTACCATCATGAGCCTGGAGGTAGATAAGGATGGCAAGATGAAATCGATTGAGGCTTTGCAACAGGAATCGACAAATAAGAACCAGATCATCTCTTACCTTCAGTCAGGGATTGACCGCCTAGAGCAGTATTCAAGTAGTCAATGTCGCCAGGAAAGGCAACTTTGAAATATGTTGTTGTTGAATTTGTGAAAGATGTTGGTGGCCAGACTACCCTTGAAGAAGTGCTGGAGGTATGGTGTGATAGGGAGGGCCACAGGTGTTTTTTGTACCCCAGCCATTATTCGAGCAGTCGAAAAGTCAATGCGGCCAGGAAAGGCAACTCTTTGGTTTTTCTTTACTTTTTTTTTAATTACTCATTTAACACGCATCATCTTCCCATTTACGTTTGATTCATGCGACAAAGAAAGAGGGACCTGTACAATTTTTCATCTGATCCTGAAGAAACCCATCCCATGTCAGATATTGTTATAGTTATGACCGACCCCCTCCAAGTATTTCAGTATTTAATGGCAGAGCTACTACTAGCTGTTACTCTGTTGGTATCATTTTCAAACTTTATCCTGAAATGAAAAAGCATAAAGTAACATAAGGGATCACATCAATGCGAAAAAGTAATGGAATATGAAATATATAGAAAAAAATAAAATATAAACAATATAAAACAAAATCACTCAACTCTGTTTCCTTTACAGTAAAAATAGAAAACTTCTGTCTCAACCTGTTAATCTTTGTTCATAGGTGGTGGCGGAGGTATGTCGTGATAGGGAGGGCCACAAGAGTTTTTTTTATACCCTAGTCACAATTCGAGTAGTCGCAAAGTCAATGCGGCCAGAAAAGGCAACTCTGAAATATGTTGTTGTTGAAATCGAGAAAGTAGAAGGTGGCCAGACTACCCTGGAGGTAGTGCCAGAGGTCTGGAGAGATAAGAAGGGCCAGAGGTGTTTCCTCTACCCAAGTCACTACTCCAGAAGTCGGGTAGTTGAAGCTGCAAAGAAAGAAAGCCTCCAACAGATGCGTGGAATTCCTTTCGGTTAAGAAGGCATTTTTGACAACAGTATATGTGATATGTTTATTCATTAATAGGTATGCTGACGAGACTACTGTAATAGTATTAAGTGTTGCTATGTTATTATACATATAATATTCTGTATATTTGTTAACTATTGTTTTGCAGTGTGACGGACATGAAAAGTGAACGGCACAGCACGGCACAGCGTATGAAGGCCTAAGAGGCAAGCATATCATTGAAAATGTTGATGATTGTCAGTCAGTACGTGTGCGGAGGCACGCATTGTGGTCTGATACTCTGAGGTCTCTGAGAAGGTCTAATTTTGACCTTTGCCTCCCCTGAAAGTCACTTTACATGGGGAAAGTGCTGCAGACGAAGGAGGACCTACAAGGGAATTCTTTACCTTGTCAGTCACTAAGTGTGCGAAGGCACACATTGTGGACCGACACTCTGAGAAGGTCTAACTTTGACCTTTGCCTCCCCTGAAAGTCACTTTTCATGGGGAAAGTGCTGCAGACGAAGGAGGACCTACAAAGGAATTCTTTACATTGTCAGTCACTACGTGTGCGTAGACATGCGTTGTGGACTGACACTCTGAGGTCTCTGAGAAGGTCTTATTTTAACTTTTGCCTCCCCTAAAAGTCACTTTTCATGGGGAAAGTGCTGCCGACGAAGGAAGACCTACAAGGGAATTCTTTACCTTGTCAGTCACTACGTGTGCGTAGGCACGCATTAGGAACCGATACTCCGAGGTCTCTGAACACGTCTAATTTTGACCTTTGCCTCCCCTAAAAGTCACTTTTCATGGGGAAAGTGCTGCTGACGAAGGAGGACCTACAAGGGAATTCTTTACCTTGTCAGTCACTACATGTGCGAAGCCACACATTGTGGACCGACACTCTGAGAAGGTCCAATTTTGACCTTTGCCTCCCCTGAAAGTCACTTTTCACGGGGAAAGTGCTGCGGACGAAGGAGGACCTACAAAGGAATTCTTTACATTGTCAGTCACTACGTGTGCGTAGACATGCATTGTGGACCGACACTCTGAGAAGGCCTAATTTTGACCTTTGCCTCCCCTGAAAGTTACTTTTCATGGGGAAAGTGCTGCCGACGAAGGAGGACCTACAAAGGAATTCTTTACATTGTCAGTCACTACGTGTGCGCAGACATGCATTGTAGATCGACACTCTGAGGTCGCTGAGAAGGTCTAATTTTGACCTTTGCCTCCCCTAAAAGTCACTTTTCATGGGGAAAGTGCTGCCGACGAAGGAGGACCTATCAGGGAATTCTTTACCTTGTCAGTCCCTACGTGTTTGAAGGCACGCATCGTGGGCGGACACTCTGAGGTCCTTGAGAAGGTCTAATTTTGACCTTTGTCCTCCGCTGAAAGTCACTTTTCATGGGGAAAGTGCTGCAGATGAGGGAGGACCAAACAGACAGTTCTTCACAGAAGTTCTTTGTGAACTGTTAAAGAACCCCTTGTTGTTACGGTTAAACAGGAATGTGGAAAATTAGAGGAGACGTATAACCCTCCTAGGAATAAGCGTCTGCCAAAGAGGTCAACGAGTAAGTGAACAGGGATTTCCCCAATTCTTTCTCTTTATATGCACTAGAAATTTCAAGATGATGTTCACCTACCCCTCCTGCAACTGTGGGTTCACCATGGTGGCTGAGTATCAGGAGCACATGAGAGTAATACAGGAATTGACCATGACATGGAAGGGCAACTTTTGTCAGTACGAATCACCTAATTTTAGGAAACATCAAGAAACATTACAGTAGGACGCATAACATTTCGGCTAAAGGAAACTTAATCATGCCAACTAACTAAATCAGGAAAATTCTATGGGATGGAGAAGAAAATCACTGTGGGCAACAGAGAAACATTTCTAATAGACAATGGCACCTAGTACAAAGCCTGAATGTTTTAGTAGGAATTTATAATGATGGATTTACACTGAATAGCAACTAGTGTTACAAGAAGCACATGCTCTTTGTTGATACACATTCTCAAGTTATATATAGCGATTAGGATAATTTTGATACAGTATTTTTAGTTGTAATTGTGTAGTTAGATTTTATTTTCTCTTGTTTTTTTATTATCTCTTGCCAGGTTAATCATGCTGTAACCGCCGAGGGCTTTAATGTAGCCATAGAAGACCCCGTCATTGAAACAATACTGCCGATAGGGGGGCTATATGGTAGCGTAGTATTGGCTCTTTCGAATAAAGAGTCAGTTGTTCAGCTGCTTGTTACAGTAACGCACCAGGAACCATGTTTCGCCCAGTAAGGTATAATCACGCAGCAACCACCCAAGCATTTGGTGATGCAATTGAAGACCCCTTTAACTGACACCATATTGTTGATTGGAGGTCATACTGTTGATTGAAGGTCTCTATGGGAGTGTAAAAATGATCTTTTCAAAATAAGGAGTAAGTGGTTCAGCTGCTTGATCGAACTGTGCCAGATGAATCACGCAGCAACCACCCATGGATTAGATAATGCAGTTAAAGTATCCCAAGCTCTGGACAGAGAAATTTTGCAATAAACAAGCACCACTGAGTGCGTCTACAATCCCTTGTCTCAATAAGGAAAGGGAACATTGCAACATGGATCAAACGCCCACCAAAAAGAGGAACAGATCTCTGCTTGGTGGGGGGACTTCATCATGGATACAGAGTCTGGACTGTTACAGTTCAGTGAAATGGGTTATGGATTTTAGTATTGGAGGCAGAGGCATCTTATTCAGATGCATACATTCTTTTTTCTATTTGTAACAGGGCAGTTTGGCACTGCAGGGTTGCAGGTTAATTTGTCAAAATGAAGAAGAGTATGGATGATTTAGAGAAGCTGGTGGAGACGATGGAGCTCGCCATGGACATTAAGGATGAGGGAGCTGTTTCCGCACAAGCAGAGGTGACTATAGCTGGGGATAGCTGGATTGGACATGGATGTCTGGAAGCATGTAATATCAACATGGATTTAAGATGTAACGATTGTGTATATTGTATGAATGTTTGTAGCTAAATTAGTGTGAACGGCCTGCTACAAAACAGTAAAAAAAAAAAAACTCCCTCTATAAAGCCAGGGAATCAAAAGACTTTCAGAGACAGACTGCTTGAACAGACCTCTTCCCAAGACTTCTTCTCTGACTCTTTTCTGCCGCTTTCCAAATATGCAATCGTTCTGATGATTCGTTGTACCTGAATGTATGTAGTGCCAAAGTAATAAATGACGAATATAAATACACAATCGACCTACTTCATTTCTTCTGTGGAATTTGTTTTGCATACCGCATGAGTGAGAGAGGTATTGAGCAAGAGACAATAAGAGTTCGAGAACGAAGGCAGACTGGATTAAACAATAGCTTGTAATAAAATTGTGTTACAATATGAAGATTTATGTTGATAACTAAGGTTTGGCAGTCGAGACTCTGGAACTGTTAGAATCAGTTGGGAACATAGCACTTAGATAATGTTAATGCTAGGAGCCTCGACATGAGACCAGTATTACATAATAAGGAGTGCAGGCCGGTAAAGGCTGAAACAGTTAAGTTTTTGCACTAGATATGTTTTCTGTAATTCTCGTCATGAGACCAGAAAGTTCATATTAGTGGTGCGGGTTGGCCAATTGTGTTATGATTTTAATTTTTATATCTGTATTTTGCAAAAAAGATTTTTAATCACATGATTATTTTTGATTTGCATATTGGTAATTAGGCATCGCTATTAGGATCGGGAAACAGCCATGATGGGGACATGGTATATTGGGAATTTAATATAATTTTGTTGTAGTCAGAGTGTCGGGACGACACTCAATTAAGCAGGGAAGTGTGTAACAGGGCAGTTTGGCACTGCAAGGTTACAACTACAAGTTAATTTATCGATAAATTGTCCCTCATTGTGACTTCCCCATCCCCCCTCCTAGTTTGAGTGGAGTAGTCCATCCTTATCCACTATTAGTATGTGGAAGCCATGTGGGCATCCTATTGTGTGACTCCTGCTGCATGTTTTCAAGCTAATCAGAGGATGTCACTGTGCATCATCACTATTTAGGAATGGACATCTCCAGTCTTCTAGACAGCTAGTGTGCTGCTCAGAATGTGTCTGTCTAATATGTCATGTTAGTTCATCTTTGAGGCTGCATAGCCGGGGTTTCTTTTTGTTTCCTTTTTACAACCCGATTGGTGTTGGAATAAAAAGTCGAAGTAACTGCAGACATCTGTGTCGAGCGTTCCTTTTCCCTGCGTTACATATTAAACAAATGTTGTTATCGTTACTTGATAAAATATTTCATGACTTAACACAGATTTTTATCATACACCTTGTAAATTTATTCATGAATTTTAAATGATTATTTTTTGCAGACTGAGAGAGTCTCTCAACACTTTCATAGAAGGAATACAGATGCCATTATGGGCAACAAACAAAACTCAAAGAAGGAAAATCTTGGCACATCAATTTGGAGAATTGTTTTATTTTTGATCAAGGAAGTGCAGAAGACTTCCTTGATTATGACATACTTTTGCTGGGATGGTATTCATCTTATAACAAAAGGGAAGTGTCTTTTTGCGTATAACTCTTGTGTACTACTTTTCCTTTACCTTCACCAACCACAAGACGTGTGCCAAAGAAACATACAAGATTATTTACACAGCGGAAAGAAAAACCTGGAGAGAACCCGTGGAAATAAACAGATTTGGATCTGTATGTACAAATAAGGAGGGAGAAAGGACTATGTGGTTTCTCAAGATCGAGGAAAACGAGATGTAAAAGGTCTGCACATGCATGGCTATAATGTATCAAGACGATACTAAAGATGTTCCTACAAAAAACACTACAAGACAGGCCCAGCTTTGGATCAATGGATTGACTTTTGCCTCATATGACGACCTAAAGGATGCATTTGTGGGGAGATTTAGCCCTGCTAAATCTTCATACAGCCACGTCCATGACTTCAACACAATGACAATGACCAACGATGACCGACGGGGAGAGCACGGAAGTGAACCTCCTACGACTCTAACTTACTGCAATGTACTACGGGAAACCCAAATAGAACAGACTTCTTGACTTTTTACCTGATGACTGCATGCTGCAATTCTAATGTCTGCCTCAGCCCGACCTATCTTTGGACGAGAGAGAGCAGCTAAAGCTAATTCTTGATTTGCGCCAAGACTCGCCCCAACAGACTTAAGAATCAAGAGTCAGGTAATAACAAGCAGTAGATGAGACCTCACAGTGAAGTTCTTTAATAAAGCAAATGTCAATAAACAAGTATGTTTGGCCAGCATTTTGACATTGTTAGGAGGTGCAACATCATAGAAGTACTCAAGGGACCTCAGATGGACAGAAGAGACACAAGAACATTCGTCTAAATAAACCACAGGAATTGAATTCACCTTCTACTGAAAATTCTATTAAAGGCATTTTTCTAAACTTGGACAGCATCACCATCCTCAACTCTGGGAATGAAAAGGACTCCCCAAACACTCCATCATGATCTTCTGGTTCAGATGTAGATGAGGGATTTTGGTTGAAGTACTGCACTGATCCCAAATATGTTGTTTTTGGTTCACATTTTGATAGGATTTTTTAATCCATGGAATACACCAAGTGCTGTGGGGGTCATATTTCAGAATTGTCTGTTATTTGCGTCTGTGGCAATGTAGTCACTTGCTGGGACTCCCAGCCAATGATAGGGCAAGCCTCCGTTGGGAACCTACTATGCTCAGCTAGTGCCCTATTTAGTGGGCAAACGTTTGAGACTATGGATTTCTTTTCATCTACATGTACATGTATACTGAACCTCAAGTTCATAGGTAAGTCTCACTTTTACGACCTTCAAGATGAATTCTTCTTTGCTGCCATACACTCTGCCTACAAAGAAAATGTAGCAGAAGCTAGGAGGGAAGTTGGAAATGAAGTAATAACTGTATGTGGGGATGGCAGGTGTGATTCCCCTGGACATAATGCAAAGTATGGCAGTTATACTATGATGAACATGAGCAAAAATAAGATCTTATCCATGGCCCTGGTTCAAGTGTCGGAAGCAACAAGCTCTATGGCAATGAAAAAGGTTGGCTTCAAATGTACCATGCAAGAGCTGGTGGAGGCTGGTGTCAATGTTAAGCTCGATTTGATTATGATTGGCTGACCCAATATGATTTGAAAACTTAATAATTTGATTAATGGATGCATACATGTAGTATTGATATAGACAGACGAGGTCTTGATGAGGTTATTTGGAAATGTTATAGACAAGCATTAACAAAGAACAAAAATATATATATGTGAAGCTTTTATCTAAATATTTCATTCTTTTTATATTAAATTAACTGCAAAGATAGAAGGAAGGTGTCATACTGGATTGCAGGAGCACTGGGTATCCAGCTCTGGGCATTACTGTATCTGTGTGATGCCTTCCCTGAATCTTGGCTAAGGTGATATAGGCCATTGAAAATGTTTTTTTATAAAGTTTCCTTTTCAGATTGAGAAGGCAATCATTATTTTACATGTAAGGAAACAAATAAGAAATGAGAAATTCCTTCCCTCTTGTTCATTTTAATAAAATACATGTCTCTAGTTGTCCATAATAATAGGAATATTCCTATTTGAAAATAACTATTCTTGTTTCCAACCTAAACCTATGCCTATATTTAATGTAAAGTAAAGGTTGTCAACTTGTCAGACATGGATAATGTAGGTTATTTGGTATGTGAATGATGCGTATATGTCTATTGTATATGTTTTTAACGCGATGTACCCTTGTTTTTCTGCAGATGATATGAAAAGAGGCACGCACGTTCAAGAGGAATTCACGACCAATTTGCTCCAGTTTGCCCATTGGCTGCACATACCTGCTGCGCATGCCACGCCCGTAGTCTACAAATGTGGAACACATGATCAAGAAACATATTCATCAGTTTGAATATTGATAGATCATCGTGGCACCAGCTATACGAACAAGCAGAAGAGGCAGGACAGTCATAAAAGGCCAGAAGAAGGCCCCAGCCGATACAAGAGACAGGAAAGCCGAAAGATTACCAGTAACTAATTACGTAAGCGTATGTAATGTAGTGCCAGTTAAGTTAAGCTCACACTACTTTAACTAGATTTACATCATACAGCCGGCCAAGTTCCAATTTGAAAGAAGAAATCTGCAATGAAGAATATCCAAGCATTGGACCTTCAGTCCGGGGTATGAATGGATGCACTCTGAACACGACGGACAAAGAACGAGTTCAAAATATACAGTTCCTCAGGTAGACAAAGGAACATCCCTTCACTGCCATTAAGAAAAAATGTGTAGAACAGGTGTCACATGCATATTCACCTGTTCTACACATTTTTATATAATAGCAGTGAAGGGATGTTCCTTTGTCTACCTGAGGAACTGTATATTTTGTCCGCTTTCTTTGTCCGTCATGTTCATAGTGATGGTGTAGAGATTATGAGTGTGAGGTAATGTGAATTAATATATAAAGGGAATACTTTTGTTTCACGTATTTTATTGTCAGTGCAACCTTGTTTCCTCGTAGTTAAATAAAAATAAGAGTTATGTTGTATGACGAGTGAACACGCCTTTATAACATTAATTCACATTACCTCACACTCATAATCTCTACATTGGTGACCCCAACGTCATCCGTTTTTACTCACTGTGTGTTATCATTATCAACATCGTTATGCCTGATCTTACAGAACCAGTCGATCCTATCACTACCGGTGATACTTCTACTTCTTCCTCTTCGTCCAGCATTGCTGGAGCTGTTGGTCTTAAACTTCTGCCTTTCTGGCCGAACGATCCGTCCCTGTGGTTCGCACAAGTGGAAGCCCAATTCTTAACCAGAGGTATTACAACCGAGAATACTAAATTTGCACATGTTATTGGTTCATTGCAGCCAGAGATCGCGCAAGAAGTTCGTGATTTTTGGATCAGTCCGCCTACTACAGAACGGTATACTTCACTTAAGACTGAACTTATCAAGCGCACTTCGTCATCTCAACAGCACCGTCTACACCAACTTCTCATCTCGGAAGAACTAGGTGACCGGAAACCGAGTCAATTTCTGCGTCGCATGAGGCAGCTCTTGGGTGAGTTTTCCCTAGAGGAAAACATTTTGAAACAGTTGTTCTTACAGCGATTGCCCAATAATGTACAGTTAATTCTTGCATCTACGAGTGAAGCAGTTTCAATCGAACAGTTAGCTTTAATCGCCGATAAGATTGTTGAGGTAGCAGCACCATCACCTTTTTTAGCTACAGTTTCTCAGCCTGCGGCTACTACTAGTTTTGCTACACCCAGTCAGTGGTGAGTAAAAGTCTAGCTCGTACTTATTATAGTCAGCATAGAATTTTTACAATGGGACCCTACTCAAGGAACTGACAAGACCAGCAGTAAGTTTGACAATACTCTGTAAAGAGGGATGTACTCTAATGGAAGAAAAAGAAGCTGAATGAATGGCTATAGATTGTTTCGCATGACAGTGGCAATCAACCATCGACATCGTATGCTACATCGAGTTGACCATCTACTCTATGTAGTACATCAAATCTGGATTAACCCGCAGATCCAGCTCACCCCTACTAGTGGGCTCGGATGATGATGACTTTGAAACAAAGGTACCATTTTTAATAAGCAAAGGTGGGCTAATATAGATAATATGCCTATCGAAAATGTTTAGTGTCAATGTGACGCAAGAAAGTGTGCAATTGCATATTCTGTCTGTGTTAAATGAGGTGATTTTAAACCGAAAAACCAGGGTAACACTTGGCGCCCCAAGGCGCAAAATGTTACCGAAAAAACAGCAGAATCTCTAATGAAGAATATCCAAGCATTGGGCCCCCAGTCTGGGGTATGGATGGGACATGGGACATTCGGCTACCATTCACTAGTCGATCTACCAAACACAGCTCGCCATTCTCTATCGATTTCATTATGGTGAACACTTGCAGAACAAGCTACTCTACGAAGAGGATCAACATAAAATGGAATACAGGACAAGAGCAGCCCGTGAGGTAAACAGAAGGCAGGGAAAACCTTCAACTTACCTACCTCTATATAATGAAAGTTGTGACTTTTGGTGATAAGCCAGCATCTGCCATGGCCCAATTAGCACTGAGAATAACAGCAGAATTGGCCGAATCAAGGTTTCCTGAGGCTGCACAAGTGCTGAAAGAAAGTGTATACATGGACGACAACTGCCATTCAGTCAAATATGTAGAAGAAGCAGAGAAGCTAACCGGCGACATAGACCAAGTACTGGAAAAGGATGGCTTCAAAGTGAGCAATGAGTCTCTAAGAGGAGAGAGTAAGAAAGAAGGAGAGACAAGCCTTATCCAAGCTGCATTGGAACATAAAGTGCTAGGAATAGCATGGGACAATCAGCAAGACCTGTTCTCGTACAAAGTAAAGGAGACCGTAAGTTTTCTACTGATGGGAAGGATGAAAAGAGGGTACTTAACCAAGAGAAAGATCCTAAGCAACTCATCCCAATCATATCCTCCCTTCCATAACTGCTGCACACCGATTTTTGCACGAACCAGAAAGGGAGCGGCAAATCANAATGCATGTTCACTGATGACATGCTGGACATTGTGGTTGAACATACGAACAAGAAAATCCAAGCTTTCTGAGCAGGTCTCGATCCCTCGGTGCTCTCCAACAACAAGATTAAGTACCTCCACGATACAGATAATATGGAAATAACTGCTTTCATCGGGCTGATCTACGCTCAGGGCATGCTTGGCCAGAGCCATCACAACAGGAACCTGCTTTTCAATGACCAGATTGGACACCCGATCTTCGGAGCAACAATGAGCAAGAATAGATTTACCTTTCTCCTCTCAAAGGTGTCATTCGATGACGAGTCCACAGGTCGTGATAGATGGTCACAGTTGTTTTCCCCTTGTAGATATTTTGTTGGGTCGTTTGGGGCCAAACTGTTTCATGTTTCTCGGGGGATGCCACTTCTCATTTGGTATTTGTTCACTCTCCCATCCTATTGTTATTTTTTTTTTTTTCTGCCAAATCATATTTCTTTGAATTGTCATATTTTCAATGTACTTGATAATGATTTCTTGTCAGGTGTATTTTCATATATACTATGCTTAAAGATCTATCATTTATTTGTTCTGATGTTTTTAATTTGGAGTACTAGTAGTCTGTCATCCAATTCATTTTATTAACCGGTTTCCTGCGCTATACACAAACTTGTGTTTGTACCTACATATATGAACTTATTCTGTATCTTGCTACCTTGTCATTTTAATATTGATTGTATGTTTATTGTGCACTGCTCATATATGTTGATGTGGATTTTATACGTTAAAGTGTTGCCAATTTGGGTTTAAAGGTGAACGATGACAATTTTATTAAAACAAACTAAACGAACAAACTAACAAACTATTAGGGTGGACTTTCCCTTTAATGTCTTGACCCCATTGGAGTTCTTCCAAATTTGCCAGCAGAAACTAACACAGCCATGACCTAATATGAAAAAAGTTTACATATACGGTATTTTAATTGGTTTTGTGCTCTCACTAGCTTGTTTCTTTGCCTGAATTCCAATCGAGTGTTTCAAGGTTTTATTTTTAGAGTATTACAATTAGTGATTGCATAAATTATCAATAATTGTTTCATATAAGGGGGCACCAACCTCCGATGGACCTTCCCGCGTATGCAGGGAAGAAGTGCAATATGGAGTGAATCGGTACCAACGAATTCACATCCATTGCTGTACACTTGGCCCTCGGGAGGTTGAGGCATGGGTTAGGGCTTTCCCTAATGCCTATTTTAGCTTCAACTCGATGGTCAGGACGTACAGCAGGGATCAGCGGGCTGCTCTCGGTCTCGTCCCGTGGAGTAGGCTGCTTCTTGAAACTGACTCTCCACATATGCGCCTATATTGGGGAGGTGGGACAGTTGGTGGCCGAGGTGAGGGGTACTCGCCTCCAGGCCCTTTTAGAGCAAACTTGGGCGAATGCCCGAGTGCTCTACGGCCCGTAGATCTGATGTCTGCGGGACTTTTGTCCCTGTGGCTTTAGAGAACGACAGGGATTCTAAGGTGCCTTTCAGGGTGGGAACGATTCGGTTTCTACCACCGTGTGTTTGCTATGTTAGCAAACATATGTATATATCTTACGTAAATATGTTGTTTTTTTGTATTTCGGATTGAATTTTGTATAAATGCCTGTTGGCATATGGAATGTAGTAGGAATTACCCCCACCCCCCACAAGCTCACATCTCATGAGGGCGCCATTCTCCTGGCGAGACAGAGACTCGGAGAGATTGACAGCGAACTACCAACTGGTGCACAACTTGAGGATTTACCAAGCAAAATACCAGTAAGTGCCCTTTTCTGTCTTCCGTAGTATATTTAAGCCTTCTTACAAGTAGCTTGCAATATATAGAGCCGAGCTACTTATTGGCAACTAAGGTAACATGGACTGTAATAGTCTAAGTTACCAGCCCATTATGCTGTTCAATGTATTTGTGGTTGCTTTTACATCTTGAAATAAAGGCTCATCGTGATTCAGATATTCAACATTTATGAAATAATCATATTGTGAAATCCTACCGAAACTCGTTATTTCTCATTATCAAAGAACATTTACTCAGCTAATTACAAATGGTGCCTGGTTGGGAAACCCAATTCTTAGCATTCATCAATGATGCATCATCCTGTTTACCCGCGCCTAAGCCCAGCTGGNGCTCACATCTCATGAGGGCGCCATTCTCCGGGCGAGACAGAGACTCGGAGAGATTGACAGAGAACTACCAACTGGTGCACAACTTGAGGATTTACCAAGCAAAATACCAGTAAGTGCTCTTTTCTGTCTTCCGTAGTATATTTAAGCCTTCTTACAAGTAGCTCACAATATATAGAGCCGAGCTACTTTAATGTATTTATATTGGCAACTAAGGTAACATGGACTGTACTAGTCTAAGTTACCAGCCCATTATGCTGTTCAATGTATTTGTGGTTGCTTTTACATCTTGAAATAGAGGCTCATCGTGATTCAGATATTCAACATTTATGAAATAATTATATTGTGAAATCCTACCAAAACTCGTTATTTCTCATTATCAAAGAACATTTTCTCAGCTAATTACAAATGGTGCCTGGTTGGGAAACCCAATTCTTAGCATTCATCAATGATGCATCATCCTGTTTACCCGCGCCTAAGCCCAGCTGGCCCAGCGTTATTGATAGGATCATATCATTTTAAAACAAGGGAAATTTAGAACTGGAAGATAGATACAAGACTAGCAGAAAATTTGAGTACCACAATTTCGGTCAAAAAAATTTAGTGTTTTATCAATACAAAGAAATATAATGACATTTTTCAATACATGACTTAGCCTGACTCTGTCTCTTATCTTGTGAGTATAATTTCTGAACACCCCTAGCCTGATCGACGAGCCCAAAATGACCAACATGATTGTTGGTGGTTACGGGATGTTGGTCGGTGTCACTATCGACAAAGCACAAGAAAAGGTCACGGTTTTGAAAACCAGCAATATAAGTTGTATGGAGACTTTTATGATCTGCGAAATCTCTCAGAGCAGATCATGAAGAACAAACGCAGAGACAAAGATGGACACGTCTTCAACTGGCTACATATTAAGAGCTTCCAATACAGGAAGGAAGAGCCAGGCATAATGTGCTACAACTACAAGAGATACTGATTATGTTTGATATTAGCGGTGACAATAAAAATGTTTAATTCATATGACATTTTTTATCACCATGGACTACATGTAGGTATTGAATATCTTCATTATTCCTACCATTTCAGAAAACTTGGTTTAGTAAAGACTGGGTCTTGGCGAGTGTCTTTGATGTGTTAAGGGAATTGTGGCCAAAACATGATGTAACGCCGGAGTAAAAAGATGAGTATGAATATGTCATAGAGCTAGCTCTGTAAGAAGTTGGTGAAGTCATGGTAGTTAGCCCAAAATGCCTTGATAGGTGCTGTGGGAAAATACAAGAAGTATTATGATAGGAATGCTAATAACAGGAAATTGAATGTCAGAGATCAGGTGCTGATCTTGCTTCCCACTGATCAGAACAAGTTGTTGCGGAAATGGTTAGGTCCGTTCCCTGTGGATGGTGTGAAGTATGACTATGACCTCATTGTAGATGTTAATGGTGTTCCTAAGACATATCACATTAATCTTCTTAAGAAATACTTTTCCAGGGAGGAAGTTAACTTGTCAGTGGCTGGCTGCTTTGATTTGTGTACAGAAAGTAGGAAAGTGTGTGAGGATTCTGCGGAAGATGTCGAGGATCAGTTGTTTGTATTGAAGGTAGATGCATCTGACAGGGGTGTTGGTGCCGTGCTTATGCAAGAGCATTCAGGAGAAGAATTGCTTATGCGAGTAAGAAGTTATTACCACAGGGAGAAAATTAGTCAACATTAGAGAAAGAGTGCTTAGCAATAGAATGGGTAATCAAAAAGTTCAAATATTACTTGTATGGACGTAAGTTTGAAGTACACACAGACCACTAACCTTTTGTCTATTTTCAAGCAAAGAAGTTTGAGAATAAGAGAATCATGAGATGAAGCATGATGCTTCAAGATGATAGGTTTGGGCTTGTATCAATGAAGGGTTAGGAAAATGTTGCAGCAGATTATATGAGCAGAATGTAAATGCACTACACATGTCTGTCTACCATTTTAAATTATCGGATATGTAGCATATTAGCATAGTTTTTAAATTAAACACAATTTATTAATGTCATTTACCAGAATTATGTAATGTTGAGATTTATTTAATATTGATATTGTGAGCCACAAATGTATACCCATCAAACTTTCTATGATAGTACAAACAAATTATTATCCTGAGCACATGTTTTGTAGAAATGCATTAAATGCATTACTGAAGTTTGATATGATGAAGAAAATATTACAGCAAATTATATGCATTGTAGTTTATGCAAATGCAGGAATATTTAATACTCACTACATTTTAAACCATGTCAATGTATTTTCAGAACCATGTCTGTGTATGATACCCACTATGAACTTTAACCCTGGAGCTATGCCATTGTGGACCTTAAAAAAGATTTAAATGTGAGTTTTGCGTTTTGCCATTATTAGATTTGGACTTCTGTTAGTGGCCATCTTTAAAGTCCTCAGTTATCACAAAGGTTGGACTCAAAAAATAAACCATGATACTGTCGACCGAGATAATGAACTTCCCATGAAGAACAATACTCCTTGTTACCACAGAGACTATGTTTTCAACATACATGTTTACTCACAACTTGGACTGATAAATTGGATCACAGAAAGAGACTGATGATAACTACACAGCCACCTTATGTATCTAAATATATCAGAGAGGACTTATTGATGCTGAACACAATGGATTGTGCTTTTTAATGCCCGATAATTGTATAATTTTGAGTTAAAGACATTGTCTTCAGGTGATGATGTGAACATTTGATAATCTCTTCTTTGTTTCAACACGTTTTACACAAACTCTAATATGAACTGTAACATGGACATATAACATATAGCCATGTTACAGGTTTTCAACTTTGTGCAGAATATGTCATACATATTTATACATGGTTTTTTTTTATGCTAATTATCCCATCGATTTCTTGCCCATGTAGACTGTGTCGCGATTTTCCTCTTGATTCTGAGGAGACAAATGAGGGATTGTGCCAGTCATCTGCGAATCATCATCATACACAGACGTTGCATAAGTTCATATACATATAAATGATATATACATATGTTAACGATTCCATAGTACAATTCAAATTATGTACTCTGTAATGTATAAGACATACCTTGAGCTTGCCAAGTTATTATTGGCGACGAAGCTATAATGAGTGCACATGGGCGAAGCAGGCTCTCAATTAGTCTATACTCACAAAGTAAAATGAGCACTATAGTTTGTAGCTGAAAGAGTCTTTGCTCTTGCGGAGGTAAGCCAGTGCTTTGGCCCTCAAGGCTTGTCTGTCCGACGTGGTCTGGTGTCCAGGGTCAACCTGCTGCAGGATGCTGTCCTGCGATGTCCTAAGGAAAGGGTTGTAGCTCTTCTCCTCACCAAGGGTTGATGGGCTCTGGAATGGAACAAAATGGAGACATTGCTTTCTTTAACACCTGTCTGCACTAGTTTGGCCAGAAGGGGTTAGACCTTCCTGCAAGGTCATTGACAGGTGGTTATCTCTTCAAATCAGCTCTCAATCAACATAAGAAAAAGGGGATCATGGGGGACCAACAGGCACTGATTAGGCATTGTGTGCTATATAGAGGGAGTAAGTAGCTATAAGTAGTGCAGTGGGGCTTTTAATTCCAATGTGCTCATGAAAAGGGAGTAGG
>BEXV01001338.1:39369-49594 GCA_003118195.1 Hemicentrotus pulcherrimus
AAAAAAAAAATCATTTTGATATTCAAATGGATATTAAAGTTTCAGGTCGTCAACTAAAGCCTACTACTACTACTACTACTGCTACTACTGCTACTGCTACAACAACTACTACTATTACTACTACTTCTACTGCCTGTACTTCTAATACTACTACTTCTTATATTAATCGTTGTATCCAGCTAGGACTCAGTATCAAAATGTTTTCCACTCCTCCCGTTTTAATACGTTACAGGTCGTGGGATTTCTTAATCTGCTCTACCAGCTCTTCGACTCCTGCATTGAAAAATACGACGTCTACAAAGTCGAGACCATCGGCGACGCTTACATGGTCGTCAGCGGTGTTCCCATACGAAACGGTGATCGACATGCTTTCGAGATCGCCTCGCTGGCTCTCGATATGATCCAAGGGGTGCAGACCTTCAGGTTACCGCATCTCAAATCTGAGAGAGTACTGATGAGGATCGGGGCTCACACGGGTAAGAACTATATCTTTGTGCCTGTAGGAGCTAAGGGTTGCAACTCCACCCCCCCCCAAAAAAAAAAAAACAAAACAAAAAACAATGCATAAAATAAAAATAAAATAAACTAAGTACTTTGACTCTTAATGTGCCACACAAATTATCACCCTGTACCACTCTCTATTCATCATAGGAAAGATATACCAAAGTCCTCAAGATTATTAAGCTTTTTCCATTGCAATATTAATATACACAGATGTTGGAAATCTTGTCATAAAGCTAATCAAAACTTGAAATAGCTAATTTTGCAAAGCCAGTTTTTCACCGAGAGCAATCATTGTGTTAATTGTTTCGTGGAAGGATATTACACGTGTGTTTAAGGAGCGACCGTGGAGAGAGGCTAAGTAAATAACCGAAGTGGTAATCAATTAAAAATGTAACGAAATTGGATTTTGTTTTAACTATATTGCATGCTTTAATATTGAATGGTATATCCAAGGGACTCAATCACTCCTCCCTTTACTACTGATAATATCATCAAAGGCATTCGTATTTGATTATTTTAATTCATTCGTTGCTTTTCTATCTTTGATAACGTTAATTGATGATTATTCAAATGTTTAGATCTGGTCTGAGTATTTTGCATTTCACTTAATGTATCAACATTTTTATTCAGTTTTTGGCTTCAAAGATGAGATATATTGATTAAATTCTGTATAATCAAATCAAATCAATCGTGTACGCAAATTTTATTTCTTGGAATGTTAACTAGCCAAAGCTCAGCTCATAATTCCATTCGGGTTAATACAATACAATGAAATAAAATAAAACATAATCAAATCAAATCCAAACAAAATGGATAAAATAAAATCACATCAAATTTAGTCATATCTAACCAAATAAAATCATATCATATTAAATCTAATCTAATCAAATCAAATCAAATCAAATCATATCAAATTGAAATCAACATTTTAACCCCATAACAGGTCCGTGTGCTGCCGGTGTTGTGGGATCAAAGATGCCTAGATATTGCCTGTTTGGAGATACGGTCAACACAGCCTCCAGGATGGAGTCTAATAGTTATCGTGAGTAAACTGAAACCCTGCCCATGCGATGGCTTACTTAGCATCATCGGATCTTTGAGTCGTGTCGGGTTGCACGAACTTCCGTGAAAACCTACCATATTCCCCACAGGTCGGATACTATGCGTTTTCTAGCTATACGATGCCCCTTTATTCACGAATGGTCGGGTAAACTGAATGCAAATAATATATTTTTCCTACAAGAAGATCATTGAGATCGACAAGGCTAATTGTATTACTTTTTTGTTTGTGAAAACAAGCCAACACATTCAGACAATGACGAAGTGTTGATCACTGGCCTAGTTATGTGATAATTTATCTCTTATAAAAAAAGTATCGTACATTTGCTGTAGGTTGTTTTCAGAAAGTGTCGAACTAGGCAACTGGACCCAACACTGACGCGATAAGTGGGGTGTATATCATACACGTTAGACCCCACACTACGCAAATCGGGGCTTCACAATTCACGAAAGATTGTGTATTAAACCTTAAAACTTGAAGATTCGATGAAACGAAGAAAATCCGGGAACCAATTCGACGACAAGTTATACCTATGTTGTAAATGTTGAGCACTGTGCCTGTATTAGTGAACGTTCTCGACTCTAATACGACATGTCCCGGGTTCGATTCTTGCTCAGTGCTTAAATCCGTTATAGGTGTTTGCCTCTCGACCAAGATGGACATACGCCTGGCCCTGGCGATGTAGCGGATAGGATAAATGCACGGTCCGCAAAAGGAGTCGTAATGATACTTATGTGGCTATTCTGGGTCAATTAGATCTAAATATGATTATATCATTTTTGTCATTGTTATTATCATTATTGTTATGATTATTATTGTTATTACTTTCATCATTATATTGACATCATTTTCTTTATCAGTGTCATTATTATTATTATCTTTGTTATTAGTATTATCACCGTCATTTATCACTACTTTTTACACAATGTTATTATTATTATTGCAATTTATTAATATTATTATCATAATTATTACACGATTATTAAATCACACAAAATATTTTCCAATTTCATCGATAGTATCAGCAAAATGATTATATATACAAATTTAAGATCTGGTAAGATCTACACATCATTAGAAAGCGCTGTAAGTTTAAATAACAGCGGCGTATTCCCTAATGGTTACAAACTTGAATCATTCGGGGATTAATCGTTACATTAAAGGTGTATCGGCGTTTTGCACCTAAGGCCAAAAAAAAAAGAAAAGAAAAGAAAACATGTTTAGCGTCCTGCCGAAGGAGGAGGCCCTTTTTTATTCTTCAAAATGGACGCTCAAAATGGCCGCTCGGTATATTTTCCTGACATTCGGGCTATTTTTCAAAATGGCCGCCGGCATTTAAAAAAAAAATCAGAAATAGATCCATTTTAGCAGTTTTTTCAAATTTTGTTCTTAAAATAATAAATAAATCTATAAAAACTATTTCTAATTTGTTTTTTTTTTTATGAATTATTTATAAAAAAGAAACAAAAGGAGGCGGCCCCCTAAGAAGAAGCGGGCAGGGACGCTAAACATGTTTATCTTTTTGTAATGGCCTTAGTTGGCCCTTCAATAATTAAACCGAAAAAAAAGCATGTTCTCGGAAAAAAATACTGAACAATTACGCCCGCCAATTCCTCGATGCGACTTGAACTTTTACTATCATACTTTATATACAAAAGCCTATCATTAAAAAAAGCATTAAAAAAAACCCCTACATAGACCGCTATAAGAAAAAATCATCTCAAATCTCAAATTGTTGACTTTATTTCGAGGCACGTGGGATTTTGATCAGGCTATTGGCTTTCTCTATATCTGGGTTCACAGATTTAAGGAGCCCATTATGATAAAAAAGGAACTATTTATCATCGATTTTTTAAAAATTTGATTTGTTTGTATATAGCAATGAAAATCCACATCAGTGATGATTTTAAATCAGTCCTGGATACTATCGGAGGCTTTCAGACCGAACCCAGAGGTATCATAGAGGTCAAGGTAAGTAATACCGGTTCAGTAATAATTCTGTTACGAATCTTTAAGTCATCAGTATGTCCATGACATTGCAACACAGTGTTTAGTCAATGGGTTTATGTTTAGCAATGTATGCGTGTGTGAATGTGTGCGTGTGCGTGTAGGTGAGTATTGGGTTTCTGACAGACCGGGCCCCCGTGTTTAGCAGACCAAAGAGTCCTCCGTTCAATCACGTATTTACCTCTCGATTGGTTGAGGTGTTGGGACCGAACTTTAACGTCACCAGCCCCAAGACCAGCACCATGGATTAGGAGAGTTCGATGAACCCGGTTCAAGTTGGGCAAAACATGGTGAATACTGAATGATACACGCCAATGTTGTGACCAAGTGAATACAAGTTGGCAAAGTTCTGCACATGGATGGTTCTGGACTCAGACAAAATAGTTCACCATTTTGCTAAATCAACTTACCAGTTCGATAATGTGGTAGATGTTCTACTTTTCGTTGTTGTTTATTTTTTCATCTCATTTTTCCTCTTCTTCTTGTTTCTTCTTCTTTGCTTCGAGCTTGTTCTTCATCTTCCTTTTTTTTCTCTTGTGATTGTTCTTTGAGTGTTTTTGAAATAAATGATTTGATATTGTTCTTCTTCATAGCTTACTTTTCCTACACAGGGAAAAGGCAACATGTTTACGCATTGGCTTCTGGGTAAGGATTCCCCTCAGCACGAACGTACGTCCTGTCCTGAGGTCGAGATCGGTGACATTGGTAACGCGGGGTCAAGTAGCGTGTCAAAGGTCAACGGAAATGACATCATCAACTATGGCTACTATCGTGACGACGATGAAAGCTGAAATTTATAATTAAGTACATACTGACGCAGTAAAAAAAAAAAAAATAGGAAGAAGAGTAGTGACTCGAGAAAAGGCCTATGTCTTTAAAACGTGCCTACATACACACATGTGTGACTATCTTGCCTAGAATTTGATATAACGGTACATTTTGCAACACAATCCAGGAGTACAGCCAGTGATGGTTTCAAAGAAACACAGTATATACAAGCTGGATTTTCAGGAAATGTTTTGCCTAGTCTCTAAACTATTCTTGCTTGTATTGTAATACCGATATGAGCATTTTCCATTTCATTGCCATATTTGTGAAATCATTTCTTCATGTTTTGGTTGTGTGTGTCTTTGCCTAATGCTATCATAATTTATTAACAATTATGAACTTTATAATTTTGTTTTAAATATTTAATCCGAGATTGAATGTGAATTGCCCTGTGACATTCAGGGTTGCAGTGCTACAACTATTTTTTGAGATTGCAGGCAGGCTGAAAATGCATTACTCTCCAATTTGAAACGATTTTCGTTGAAGTTTTCGAGTCGTCCTATCTGAACTTAAATAAATCCACAAACAACTTTCGTCTGCTTATTCATCGTTTGTAATTGTTGATATCAATTTGTTCAACGCTCTACGTACTTAATCCAACTTTATTGTCTGCATCGTCTTTATACTTGGAACTGATCATTTTAATCTGGGAAAATAATTCAAACACAGCGAATGACGCACAGTGAATAAAGTGTCTTTATTCAATTCAATATATTTCTGTTTCCAATAAAACATAACAAATCAATTATCATCATTTACCAAAATGAAAGAAAACATATTGGAAACAGAGGGGTCCAATAAAAAGCAACACTTGTACAATTGTGGTTACCATGTATCCAATGCGCGATATCATGTACAAAAGGCTGGGGAAAATATTTCAAAGTCAACCGTTGTAAATAATGTATTTAAAACAAAATAATGTGAACGTATTCATTTCATATTTCTACCATTTGGAAGGCCTATGATTTACATGACTTATCCTTCAGGGATTTCGAAGATAATTGACCCACAGCGTTAGGTAAATAAAAAAATCATATCGACATTTGCTTCGCTTTGCAAGTTTCCCCATGCTTTGCGTACACAATACCTCGCATTAAACGTTGAGGTCTCCATAACGCTATTCGTTGTTTTTTTTCAAACATTGGCCTGTATAGTCGTTTTTCCGAAGTCATGTCTGAAAAACCGGCTATCCGATCATGGATTAATCTTTATCATGTCGGAACAGTGCCATGCTTTTATAAGAGTTTAGCCAGCCCGGTTTGAGTAGGGCACAATATGCCCATTAATGCTTTAGTTGGGGAAAATACAATACAAAAGAATAGACGGTCCGTTGTGACCGGCTAAAACCAATTAGTTGGCTAAACTATGCGTACACAATTATTGTTTCAAAAGAATTTCGATGGTTAGATTGATAACGGGCCATTGTGTTTGAATGAATAATCGTGTTTTCCATTTGGTTGAGTATAATGTGTATACAGCAGTTATAGCTTGAAATTAAAGAAATCGTACTCTGCATCTATTTTTTTCTCGTCTAAGTGTCAATGAATAATGATATATTATATTAAAACAAAAAGTAGTAACAAAATTTTTTTTTAAAGCAGACAAACAGATGAGTGATTGCCAGGAAGGATACCCCTATATTCAATCGAGATAAATATTTGAACATTCATTTATTTTAAACTATACCATAAAAACATGAAAATATTATATGAAGAGCAACTGAATTTTTAGAGATAAAGTTGAATTCTTGTCATGCGATTGCATTATGAAAGGAGCTGTGTTTGAGTGATTGGAAGATGTTGATCATGTAGCACGTCAGTATTAGTGTATACTGTGAGGTTTCGGAATCAACACAATCGTTTTTTCAGAAATGTGAAATTCTTGCTATTGAAAGGTCACATGCACGTTACACAGAAATGTGTATATAGGACCACAAGGTTTAGGTGTTATTTTTTATATTTCGGATATGGGAGTATATGAAGAGCCAGCCTTTTCAGGGGCCATTACTTCTATAATGCTCTTCCGCACTTCCATGTTTTCGGGGGAAAACAATTACAAATCGTTGTTCACCTGTCCCAGAACTCAACCTTTTCTCTATGATGCACATTGACTGAGAACAGTTAGAGATATAGAACCATACAATGCTAGGTTATTTGTTTAAACAATACTTTTTCTTACGTGTGATCCTTGTACATGTATATTGTTAAGTGTATTAATTATATCTGTAAAATGACAGTGCTCCTTAGACATAAAATGCTATAATATTGAAAACTAGTACTTAATTGAAGTATTAAGTGCCACTAATGGAGTCCTTACGTCTTTACATCAATTTACGAATCCGAACTTGTGTAAAATATATGAAATTACTAATTATCATCAATTCTAATTGGCTTTCTCAATTCAAATTAAAGTCTGCGGCAAGCTTTATGGATCTCTGATGGTTGTGGTGGTAGTGTGTGATTGTGCGTGTGTGGGGGATGCGGCTTTCCAAATCCCTCCTGTTTCCGCCTTTATCAATATCCCGGGATGTTAAATACATATAAACGTGATGAAGTTTAATTTGGTACGTCTGCTCTTGATAGAGTACAGTAATCGCCTTATTCCCTGTAAAATATGTCTATGATTATATTTAATAAATTGATGTTTTTTTGTGGAAAAAAAATGGTCTGCTAAACCGTTCGCTAAACCTATACTAAAAGCGAAAAACTGACGATCTAACTTTTTGTGATGCTGTGTACGTTGTGTCTATTAGATTACCAATGTTCCTCATATAGTCTACGCCAAAATAATACTACAAGCATGACTGTATCGTGTTTTTTTGCGCATTCGTGGAAAGAGAGCTAGTGACAATAATATTCACACGGGACGATCGTCGAGTCGTAGGCTTACGAAACCTCAAAGTCACAAACAATATTCCACAATCATTTGAAGATTATTATCATGTATTGTTAAATGATTATTAGACCAAATGGATAGAAGAAAAAACGGGCATTAGACAAACTGGACATCAGACGAAATGATGATTAGCCTAAATGGACATTAGACCAAATGACGAGTAGACGAAATGATTGTCAAACCATGTGGATAGTAGACTGGCTGGGTGTAGACCATATGGGAATAAGCTTATTAGGTAGTCACGAATTGGTTGTAGAAACATAGGAAAGCTGCCATTTAAGAATAACCGTACTTAAAAGCATTGAAACGCCTTTGCCCCCTAAGTAATATCATTAATTGTCAGATTTTATACACAAATTAGCTCAAAAGATGTGCATCCCCTGAGCTAAAGTATCCATCCGAGAGATTCTTAAGCCATTTTCATGCCATTTTCTTATTTTAACATGGAAACACTTGTTTCAGCCAAAAGATATTCTCTAGCAAGTTCGCGTAAAGTTTGAATTGTCCCTTTAAAATTAAAAGTTAACCCCTGAGTATGGTAACGGGAGATGGACATATTAGAAAAATAGAGAAAATACAGTGTATAAAGACAATCACATTTTCATTTTTAAATGAAAGAACCACCCGGATAAAAATCAAAACAGCCTACCTGCATTAAACCTACATGGTACTTCAAAATACTGCACGAAAATCAGAACACAGGGTCGTACACAGCCGATGTATTATCATTAAGTCTTAAAAAAACACACCTAGGTTATCAACTCGAACTAGTTGTAAAGGTTCTTCCTGTTCCCTTGAATATACCCATCTAGATGCATTTTGAAATCCTGAAGCTATAGCACACAAATCACAAAAACTAAACAAAATCGTGAATAGATTATTTCTCGAGATGAAATCAGCTAACATGGCAATATTCTATCCATTTGTAACATTGACTCAAGGAACTATAAGGTTTTCCTTGATACATCTATGATATCGCACTTCTTCTAAAAAGTCTAGACTTCAGTTTTTGGTATGTTCTTGATTATTTCCGGAGAGTGATAGAGACAGGGGTAAATAGAAAAAAAAAAGAATAAGAAAATAGACACTAATTATAGTTTCGATTTCAAATAATTATAAAATAGAACTCATCTTTCTTTTGGCTATAAACGGGGTAATATATATTAGAGGGTCGAGAGCTATATGAGGACTGTAAAAGAAGCCACCAAAATCGTTTTATTTGTGTGTATATGTGTGCATGTGTATTTTTCTTTTGGAAACTAAAGCATTATCATAATGAAAATTATGTAATAAAAATGTTTTGAATTCATGTCAAGGAAAAACATCTGTACTTTTTTTTCTAAAATTGATTTGTATTGTTTGGAATCAATTACAAATAACTATTGAAAGCAAAATGTTATAGAGCATATCATCCATGTACAACGTTCTATTGTTTTTGCCTCCCTTTCGAAAAGGGTCATTGAATATCTCTTAAAAGGTCCATTTCAAGTGGGGTACTCCAAGGGTCGATCCTTGGGCCCATATTGTCTGTATCAATGATTTCCATCGATATTCAGATATTCTTTAGTTAATCCTGTTTGCAGATGACTCACACATTTTTCTGAGTAATAAAGACGCTACTGGGCTGATAATAACGTTAAATGATAAATCGAAAAAAGTGACACACTGGATTCAAGCNGACCATGGCTGAATGCCTCCTCCTCCTCTCTAGCGCCTTGGTAAAATCTGCAGATAACCTTTTTACATTGCACACGAACATAAGGCTTAACTATTCCCATATGGTCTACACCTAGCCCATCTACTATCCGCCATGGTCTTAAATCATTTTGTCTACTTATCATTTGGTATATTAGTTATTCTAATTTCCATTTAGAAGGTCTAATAATCATTTGATGATTATTATCTTGTATACCATATTGATAGTAGAACAAAAATTAGATCAGACCGACTGGCAATTATAATTAATGAACAGTAGACCAAATGGATAGTAGACGTATTGGGAATTAGACCAAATGACTATTAGCCTCCATGGTCGTTAGACTAAATGATGAGTAGACACATGATTGTTATAACATGTGGATAGTAGACTGGTTGGTTGTAGACCATGTGGGAATAGATACATTGGGTAGTAGACGAAATGGTCTAAACGGCTATAAACCGTACCTTGCAATGGTAGGGGTAATACTAAAGTAATAACATGGAGAAGCTACCAGTTTGAGCTTTTCATTCAAGAACCAAGCTTAGAAACACTGATACGCCTAATCCCCCTAAATGATATCACTAATAATTGTCAGAATTTATATAAAATTTATCTTAAAGATGTTTATCCCCTTATTCAAAGTGTCCATCTGGAGCCTTTTCTGTCATTTTCAGCCCCTTTATTTATTTATAACACGGAAACACTAATTGCTTCAGCCGAAAGCTATTCTATAGCAAGTTCGCGTCAAGTTTGAAAAGTCCCTTTAAAGTTAAAAGTTACCTGCCGGGTATTATAACGGAAGATGGCTATATTGTTAAAAAATAGAGGAAATCCAATTTCCAAGATAAAGGTAATCAGTTTTTTATAATGATATAGAACCAGGAAAAAACACTATGGATATCAAAATACAAGGTTGTACACACGTGATTATCATACAACACTAATATCAACTCAAACTTGTAAAAGATCACTGTTTTCCTGTTTTTCTTGAATATACTCAACTAGATGCATTTTTGCAATCCTGAAGCTATTGCACACAAATCACGTAGACAAGAATCTTCTTCTAGATTATTACTAAAAATGAAATCCTCTAACATGACAATATTATATCCAACTGTAACATTGACTGTAAGCTATCCTTGATACATCTATATCACATTTCTTTTAAATTCTAGACTTCAGTTTTGGTATGTTCTTGATGATTTCAGGAAAATGATAGAGGGGGGGGGGGG
>BEXV01001338.1:67717-81694 GCA_003118195.1 Hemicentrotus pulcherrimus
GGGGGGGGGGGGAATGCGACACCCTCAACTTATCAAAATTTTGTCGGTAAAATTGCGCTGTCGTCAGGAAAAATGAGAAAAGGGGGAGTCCATATTTGTTTTATATACCTCATCCTTTTCATTGATTCATGAATAGGTCTAGAAAATAAATCTAATATCAAGAAAAAGGACAAAATATATAGTTCCTCATTCTACCCTCAACAATTGCTGTGGTAGACAATTAAAGGAACATCCCTTATATTATTATTATGTGTAGAACAGGTTTTACATAATAACAGTGGAGGGATGTCCCGTTGTTTACCACAGTAATGGTTGAGGGTAGAATGAGGAACTGTATATGTTGTCCTCTTTCTTTGTC
The DNA here is from genome assembly GCA_003118195.1 of Hemicentrotus pulcherrimus. Lineage (NCBI taxonomy): Eukaryota > Metazoa > Echinodermata > Echinoidea > Camarodonta > Strongylocentrotidae > Hemicentrotus > Hemicentrotus pulcherrimus. The sequence continues at coordinate 68,076 of BEXV01001338.1, forward strand.
CGTCATGTTCATAGTGAGGAGTGCAGGCCTAATAACATACGTTTTAACCACAATGCCAGTTTTGAATTTATTTTACAATAAATTGATACGTTTATTAACATGTCCATGTTATCTCTTTTCTTGTTATTAGGTTATGAACACCAGTTAATCAGAAGCTTGATTCCTAGACAAATCCAAAATGCCTGTTTCACTATGTGAATGGCGGGTGCGGATAGGAAGATTCATACAGTTGGTCAGGGAAATCGACGTAAAAGAGCGAAAAGAAAAGCTATTGATGGAGAGGATCCGGCTACTCAAGTTGTTGGAAAATAGGCTCCTTGAAAAGAAGGGAAAATCAGAAGATGAGTGCGAGCCTAAGCAAAATGACTCTTGTGCGGATGTGGACAATGCCCCAAATGAATCTAGTATCATTAAAAGTGACACCACGAATGATTCTCATAAAGAGGACAGCAGTAGAAATGAATCATCTACAATTACAGAGAACAAAACTCACACAGAATCTACTACATATCAAAAAAGCATTGGAACTGACTCTACATTCCCATTTGTCTTCACCCTGTTGCTGTCATTGTTATCTTTAATGTTATCTTTCATCTTCTTCCTCGTCTTTGATTTTTCAAATTTGCCAGAAAGTTACAAGCCTTTTCTGCAGTGGAGTGGTAAATCTTCGAGGAGTACATGTCTTATGATAACTATCATGTGCAGCAATTTGGCCTACATTGTTTTGTCATATGTAATACAAATAAATGAAGACGAAAAAGTTGAATGTATCATCAGAACGAACAACACTCCAACTGAATCTACTATGAAGAGCAGAAACACTCAAATTGAATCTAAAACAAAATACAACAACACTCATACCGAATCTGCCATTGGAAAAAACAACACCTTAAGTGATTCCAGAATCAAAGAGAAAAATACAACAACTGAATCTACCAAAGAATGCAACCACAATCCAACGAATGCTACCATCAATGAGAGCAACACTCCCTCCACCATCATAGATGGACCACCAGAGAGAAAACAATCAAAATCAAAAGAATCAAAGAGAAAAACCATAAAGGAGAATAAAACCACAACTGAATTTACCACCAGAGGGAACAGCACGCTACCTGAATCTACGATCAAAGGCAGAGTTGCTCCGAAAGAATGTCATATCGACACTCTTTCTATCTTGACAGACAAATCGTCAAAGAGAAAAACACCAGAGGGAAAAACACTAACATCAAAGACAAAAACCTCTGAGAGAAAAACCTCCAAAAAGAAAAAGACTGCAACTGAAACTACCATAAAAGCAAACAACTCTCCAACTGAAACGAATATTAAAAATGGCAACACCCTAAGTGAATCTACTAGCAACGATAGCATTACTCTAACCAAATCTACACTAAAAGTTAACAGCACCATAAATGAATCTCTAAACAAAGAAAACAATTCTCCAAATGAATATAACATTACAGAGAACACCACTACAACTGGATCTGCCATCAACGAAAAAAGTATTTCAATTGAATCTACCACCAAGGAGAACAGCCCCCCAATTGAATCTACCATCAAGGAGAACAACTCCCCAATTGAATCTACCATCAAGGAGAACAACTCTCCAATTGAATCTAATATCAAGGAGAACAACTCTCTAACTAAATCTACCATCAAAGAAAACAACACTCCAACTGAATTAACCTCCAAAGAGAGGTCTCCGACTGAATCTACCATCACATTCAAAAGCGCTTCAACAGTATCAACAACCAAAGACAACAACACTTCAAATGAATCTACCATCAAAGAAAACACTTCAACTGAATCTACCATCAAAGAGAAAAACACTCCAACTGAATCTAACATAAAAAAGAACAACACTCCAAATGAATTGACCTCCAAAGAGAAGTCTCTGACTGAATCTACCATCAAAGGCAAAAGCAATTCAGCAGTATCTACAATCAACGACAACAACACTGTAACTGAATATACCATCAATAATACCATTATTAAAGCTACCATCAAATACAACAAAACTCAAGCTTCTACCACTACAGAAAACAAGGTTCCGTCCGAATCCACCATCAGACACAGTAGGAGTTCCACTAAATCTACGAACAAAAAGGACAGCTCTTTAAATGAACCTGCTGTAGAGGAAATGATGCACACTTTCTTTTTCCAGACAAGTAGGGCTGACATCAAGAAGACTGCTACGATCTCTTCTGAGCTACTTTTAATACAGGCGGGGGATGTAGAGATGAACCCTGGGCCAATGGATAGGTAGGCTATTTTCAAAATTAGTCTCCAATAGTAGGTGGATATTAGAATGGATTTGGTTGAGTAGGTTCAGTAGGTTGATGACATGAGATGGAGTGGAACGACTGGTTTTTTTTTTAGGGGCACCTGTACACCAACTCATCCTTTTTGCTTGCTTCTAATTTCGATCCTTTACATTTAGCGATAATTAAGGTGATTTATAATTAGTTTCCTTTTGAATAATATACATGTACATTACATTGTAATGATGAATTGCCACATTCAAGAAGTCTTGAACAGTTCAATTTTTAAACCAAAGTATGTATTCGTTAATCAGACTGAATATGACTCATTAAAACATATACAATGGAATAGAAGATTTTAAGACGAAAAAACAATATATTCAATACACGATTACGATCTTCATAATTTCGATGTTGTCGCCCTTTTGTCTCCATCAGATCCATTGGTCCTTTGCAAGAAAAAGAGCTGCTGTCACTGTCAAAAGACGTACCTCCCGAATATTACACAACTTTGTGCATTGATTTAGGGTTTACGCGTACACGAAGTAAAAACATTCTGTCAAGGAACCGCCCTGACGTCGATGCAGCTGTCTTCGATATCTTATGCATGTGGAAAATGAAACAAACTGATGGATCTAATTGCCGTCGTGCCCTTGCAAGAATACTACGAAAGGAAGGCCTTAATTTGCTTGCAAACAAATTATCACAAGGTAAATTCTTACTCCTTGATAAACTATTCGTCTTACCACTAAGGCCCGTTCAGATGACACGGTTAACCACCACGTTGTCTTTTTTAAAAAGTAAAAATGAGTGGCAACTGCGCACAACAAATGTCTTGTGCGTACTCACCAAGGTCTGTGTTCTAAAATTCAGAAAAGTGAACCGTGTAAGCCCACAGTTTAAATCATCTTGAAAAGGGAGCGCCGTGGTCTTGCCAGCCATAGTTGAGCAAGGCCTTAAATGGCAGGTGTAGTAAATTGTAATTGAGTATTATGGGAACCTAAAATGTCAGTTAAATATGTATAATATCTCAGTCACATCGACTAGCATACAGTGGACCGAACAATTAAGATAGTGTTGGTTCTTGTATGGCGCTCATGTCTGTAAAAATTGATATTCTTAGCGCTCCATAATTATTACCCCGGCTTTAGCATCCACATTACCATCAATGTCCAAGAGTCGGTCAGTTGGAGTTAGCTTGGAATCGGTTTGGCGTTGTGCCCGAGGATAGAAGTGGTTCCTGATAATTTGTTTATCACATGTGGTTATCTTCTTAAATAAAGAGTAAGAAACCTGCTTGCATGATATATTTTCAATAACTCGCATATCCCTGGTTCATAAGGGAGAAAATTCCCTGATAATCTATTATCTCTTTTTATTTGAATATTTTCTCTCTTTTTGTTTCCTAATCCCAATGTGTTTTCTTGAAATTACAATTCCTATGGAAATAGATAATCTAATGCTAGTATGTCTACATACTAAAGAACGGATCAAGGGCATAATGGTGTATTTCTTGTATAATGAATCCAGAAAAGAATCACTTCTGAGCCAGATAAATCATTATTTTTTCTAGTGCTTCTATTTGGGGGCTTGGGGCTGTATCCCTCTCCCTCTGAAAAGAATAACATTTCAAGCCAATCATTTTTTATCTTTATTTTGAATTAGTTCAAGCGAGGCATTTGTTAGCGAGTCAGTACTAACTCGATCGAGAGTGTCGTTCTCTCCCATGACCATTTTATCCTATTTTTAATTTACCCTTTCAATACAGGTACTAGCCATCACCAGGAAACGACGCAAGAAGGTGAGTAGATATTTATGTAACGTCTTGAGACAATCTAGAGCATGTCCCTATAAATGAAGCTTCTAAAGAAAACAATGATTGAGATGCTAATATATGGTTGTACATTATAAATACTTGTAATACTCTAAAATTGCACAGTATGAAAGATACACTAATACGGTGATCAAACATCTTCAGAGAGGTTTTAATTTTTCTTTTAGACAATGCTTCAAGTTGTCGTCAGCAAGATGATAGGTAGATGAATGTTTAGGAAAATAACAAATAATATGTTTTAAAGAAGAACATTTTGCTTGAAAATTTATAATAAATATTTTGTTTTTATCCGTGTAAATTATTTACTTAGAACCAACATTAGAAGAAGAAACACAACCACTTACAAAGGAAAAGGTAGATCAATGTGCTCAGGACTTCAAAACTTTCTACCGAACACGGTTATGCAAGATCAAGACGGATCCACTAGACTTCAATTCCATTTTAGAGTTCGAAAGAATTTACACGAATTTAGTTCTGCTCAGAAAAGAACAGGGAACCACAAAGAAGACACCCTTAGACTACACAGAACTACTTACAACAAGAGTCAATGAAGTATATCCAAAACGTTTCATGGTGGAAGGCGAAGGAGGAGTAGGTAAGACAACGTTCTGCTCGAAGATCGCATGGGACTGGTCGAAAGGAACTAAGGAGTTTGAAGAGTTCGACTGGGTTCTGGTTATTCCTCTTTGCAACGCCAAGGAAGGTCAGACTGTAGGGGATATAGCAAAGACATATCTGTCAGATAGCAACACGGTTCAAACGTGCCAGATCGATAAATACATACTGTCTGCCCCTTCGAAAGTGTTCATCATATTTGACGGACTAGACGAGTATGAAGGTGATATCCTCAAAGAGAGTTCAGCCATCGCTGAGATTCTTCGTTCAGAGCAGTTTGTGGAATGTAGAGTCCTGGTGACAACACGCCCGTGGAGAGCAGTTCCTTTCAAATCCCACTCACTTATGATGCAAACGTTTGCTTTTCTGGCCGTAGCTGGGTTTGATAAAGGAAATATTTCAACCTATATTACTAAATATTTTCAGGAAGAGCCGCTGGCAGGGTATGAATTGATAAAGTATATAGAAAGCAATGACCTGATTCAAGAAAATATGGCACCTTTCCCACTTTACATAGCAATGCTTTGTATCTTGTGGCAACATTCTGATGCCGACAAACGAAATATAATTCGGAAACTTAAAACCTTTTCCCAGCTGTTCAATGCCATGATTATTTTCCTCAAAGACCACTGCTTAACAAAACAAAACCAGGACCCCAATCTTGAAATTCTAACAAGCGAGAAAATAAATAGCTACCTATTACAAATTGGACGATTTGCTTACTTGGGAGTTTTAAAAAAAAGGTTGACATATACCGAAAACGATTTCAGCGGATATGATGAAGCAATGGAGGCATGTTGTAGAATAGGAGTACTGAGTCGAGAATTTCTTATAGTGTCAAGACAGGACAGGCGTCTGAGTGAGACAAATCCCGTGACCTCGAGCGTATTCTTCCCTCACAAGTTGTTCCAGGAATACCTGGCCGGTATGTATCTTGCCTCTCTTTTTGAGTCTGACCACGAGCAGTATGAACAGTCCGTTAATGATGTAGTTCACAGAGCAGAAGAGTTCCGCTACCTTCTATACTTTACTGCATCTCGAGCTAAGAATGTTGCCACTGATGTAACTAACAAGCTAATGGATAACACATACGATGACATTCTAGTGGATATCACCTTCGAAGCGTACGATGAAGACTCAGCAAAAGTGGTCGCACAGCACCTCTTTGCAAAACAAAAGTCACCAGAAATCAACAACAAGATGTCACCGCATACTGTGTCTGGATATCTTTTCATCATGGGAAAATTAACGATGGTGAGAGCAGTTGAAAAGTTGCTAAAAAAATGCCAAAACTTAAAAAAAGTAATGTTTCATGAAAAAATAAAACATCACATTTTAGGATTTTATAATTCCTTGCGGAATTTTTTTGTCATACGCAACTTATGTTTGTGGTATTTATTATTTTTGAATGTTAATTGGGAACCATCAAGGAAACACAACAGACCCATTTCAATTTATATATCTGAGATTATTTCTCTTTCATGAGAGAAAAGGTCTGATGAGAAAAAGATATGATTTGTCTGTCTTTAGTTTAATGAAACCCTAGTTCTTGAAAAACGTTGGATTTGTTTGTCCAACAAAATATTGCAAAACAGTAAGGTAGACGTAAGTTATAATGGCACATTTCGTATTATTTTTTAGGAAACTCTGATACTGAGTAGAAGATCATGTGGTCCGTCAGTTTCCCGTGACCTAGCAGACGTCATCTGCTCATCTACAACATTAACAGCAGTGGAATTCAATGGCACGGCGCTCCATGACGACTTCTATGGCAACCTGGAGACTAAATTCAAGATGTCAAAGGTATACGAAATCCCTGTAGAGAGTATAAATGAGCCAAAGTTAGGCGGACTGANGGGGGGTTGCAAAGACCTCACTTTTCGAGATAAGTAGATAACAACGGCCCTATCCAGACATTTGTATAATGTTTTAGTTGTTCAAAATTTTACAATATCTTTCTCTTTTATTATCCGCATTTGACGAATGTCCTTTGGCAAGACATTGATCTACATTTGCCACTCTCCACACAGGTGTTAAATGGGTACCCGGTAGGATGCGAAAGCTAATGAGCTTAGATTAGCAAGTGTGCACTTGTAAAAATGATGCACTGGCTGGAATGCTCCCCAGGGAGTGGAGAATGTGCATACATTGTGTGCGGGTAAGCCTGAATCCGATGACCGGGGTAATAATATGATTGCAGGGCCCTCAGGGAGAACAGTATTAATACTGATGAGGCTACCCTGGGTAATCAACACTCATTATTATTATTATTATTAAATAAGTTGACTATGAAATAATGTAGTAACTTCAGTTATTGATGTTCGACGCGCTTTGAAACTTTCTGGAAAATTTGTTTTTTCTTACAAAAGGGAATGGTAAGCAACGTGTATTACTTCTCTAGTTATGACTATATCTATTTTAAAGATTATACGTTATTGTTAATGCTAATTAATTTATGCATTTCAATGAAGAACAAATAGTTTGACAATGTTCATCACCATCATAGGTTGAACGACTATCACTTAAATTGATGGAAATATCCGATGAGCATGCATCACATAAGCTGGCTAGAGTCTTGAATAACCTCCCGAGACTGAAGGACTTGACGCTACAAGACAATCGCTTTGATGGACAGTTTTATACAGAGCTAGCCTCTGGAGCCTGCTCAGTGGAGGTGAGCAATTCTATTTGAGCGAGAACTCACAGAGTACGGTCGATATTATGTAAAGAAAGATTGCCAAATGTCAAGTATGAAACGATGCACTCGTTCTTTAGTACACTCACGGGGGATGGGAATCGGGGTTGAATAAAAGGAAACAGAAAAGAAAAGGAAATGAGAATTGAAAGGAAGAAGACAGAAAGACAGAAAAAGAGTGGAGAAAGATAAAGCATATTTTTCTCTTATTACAACTGCGACTTTATTTCACCACAATTTCCTTTGGTTCCATGCCGTCAAGCCACTAAAGGAAATCTCACCCCAAAGAATAAGTAGTGTATGTAATCTGACAAAATAGATGTATCTCTGCCCTTCGATGTAAAATATTCCTTACGAAAGTGTCCAAGAGATATATAAATGAAGATAGTCTTTGCTCGATATAATCCCTTTTAGCATGACATGGGCGAAGCCATTAGCTTGAAAATATGACGTACCAGGCCAGGCGAACTTGTTTCTATGTTATCATGCACCGAGCTCTAGTTGGAAAGACTCTTTAACTGAATAATAAATCAATTTACTTTTCAATGAGGGGAAATTATAGATGTGAAGGTGAAAATCGTATTTGATCCAAACTTTATTACAGAAGGATGATTATAACTCTTTTATCAAAAAGTATCAAAATATAGCAGTTAACAAATCTATATCATTAATGCTAAAACATAAACTCTAAAACAGCACCAACTTTTTTATGCGATTTGTGTTCTGGCAATTGTAGTCAAAAGGATAATGGCGTCTGAATGAATTACTTTATTACTACACACACACTTGGGAAGGAGGCATCAATAAATATATGAATAGCAGAACAAATGAAATTCAAAAGAATGTGTATTAAATGTAGTATAATTATGATGAGTTTAATCTACAGAACGCTTTAGGTTTAAGAGTGACCAACAATGGAAAGTTTCACAGTTTAAAGCCTCAACATTTCTCACAATTTGTACAGCATTCAGCTGAGGTACGTCAGGGTCCCTGTGGTCATTAATATTAATATATAGCTTGGAAAATAATGTTGGTTTGCTTTTTTTTAAACATTTTGAAAACTATAAAAGCATAAATATATCATGGGAGTGTTTTGCCCGTGGTAGAATTGAAAAAGAATGACAACTTTTGGAGCAAAACACGTTCAAATAAGTGTGCCGTATATCTAGCGTAAATATTTACTAGAATTTGTTTGGGCTAAAACATAGAGCCTTAAATACCCTCCAAACATTTCTTCACGTGGGAAATATTTTGAAGTAGGTGAGGGTAAAGGAGGATTGGTATGCTTTTAAAATTTATATGCAGTATTTGTTTGTTTTTAATACGTCCCCTACCTACTATAGTTTACAAGAAGGATGAGTATTGAAAATTCTTTTACAAAAACTGTATTTCTATAAAATATAATTATCACTACTATAGGTTGAACGACTGTCACTTATATCGATGGAAATATCTGAGGAGCATGAATCGCGTAATCTAGCTAGATTCTTGAATAACCTCCCAGGAATGAGGGATTTGACGCTACAAGACAATCGCTTTGATGGAAGTTTTTACACAGAGCTAGCCTCTGGTGCCTGCTCAGTGGAGGTAAGCAATTTTATTCAAACGAGAACTGACAGAAATTGGTATTTACATGTATACTATTTGGTTTACATTTCCTTCAAACAAAGTAATGTGTACTGATGATCACAAATACTAATTCAGTTTGAGCATCTAGCACTTCATGTATTCAAATTAATAGCCGAAATTCTCTGTTGGTTCTTGTTTTGAATAACCATCTCGTATTACATTTGTGCCAATTTGCTTTTAAGTCTTTTGACTTCTTTGTGCATGGCTGATCGTCAACGAAACGGAGTTAAGTGTTTTGTCTATTCTGTTTGTTGCTACGACAGGCATCCAGTGGAAACGAATTCTTTTAATCAAATTATGGATATGCAAGCATAACAAACAAAACTTTGTTATTCCTGGCTCATTTTTCCTAAATGATGTGTCATAATTATGAAAGGGCAGAGTATGAACTTTCTAGACATGTGATTGTCCCTTTGAAATTCAGAAATCGCCCGCCAAATGACTTTTTGGTATCCTCTTGTCAAATTGTTTTAATCACTCATGCGTGAAATATGCATCATCATCACAAGAGAAAAAGAGGATCTAAGCTTTACAAATATATGTCATTTATTAGTTATAATTGTGATTAAGTTATTATAAAACATCGATAACTTTCGGTTTCGTTATTTCGGGCAGGCACTGAATATACCCTTTTTGTTCGAAGCTCGCGTCAAAAGGGGAAGTTTTGCCGGGGTCGACTTCGTAGCCGGATGTGGCGTTGCTCGATAAGTCAGTATAGAACGTATTTAAGTTTCTTTGCAAATTTTGAATGCTACGAATCGCTTTCATCACTGTTGCATTGAAGCGCTCGACCTCGGCGTTGGCTTGTGGGTGGTAGGCCACGGACCCAAGGTATCCTTCAAACTGATCTTAAACACATTATGGGCCACTATCCGAAACAATGGTATGGGAATATATCCATGCCGTGAAAATATTCGCTCAAACTTTGCTTAGCTTGTAGTGGATTTCATCCCTTCTACTTCAGGCCATCTCGCTGTGGCATTCACGACCACGAGTTGGGATCCCCCCCCCATGTGGGAAGAGGGCCACATAGATCGTTGAAGTCCGTGCTCTAAGGTGCAGATGGCGTTGGCGAATGTCTTAGATGTTTTAAAGAAGTGGGTGGTGATTTGATTTGGCAGGTTCGGCGGGATTTGACAAGAGCTTTGGCTTCTGCATCAATACCCGGCTACAATTCCATGTTTCTTACCATTTCTCCTACACACAGCTCGTAACCAAAAATAGCCTTGTGACTGCATCATTTTAAAAAAGAAACTCGTAAAAAACAACTAATTGTGAATTTGTGTTAACTCAACGCTAATTGCTTAATGCTTTTAGGGATTCGACACCTTCCTTCCTGTATTAATTTTAGTCTTTACTTTTGATTTTTGTTCGTAACATGCGAAATAGAAAAGGGGTTGGAATAAACTAGAGTTTATCTTCAACTTATGAATATACGACTGTCAAAAAACGTGCCACCAATGATAATAACATTGCCAAATGATATGAAATGCTTATAGAAATGAATTGGGATGTGCATCCATATGAAACAGATGTCGATAGTTGATTTGATTGTTTTATGCGTACATGTATCTTGAATGAGAACTATAACGAATATTTTACATCTGTAAGTACCCAACGTAAGAATAAATCTATTTCTAAGCCTTGGTTTACTTCTAAACATGTAAAAACTGTGCAAAAAGAATAATATAATGTATCAAAAATATATCAGAATTCCAAGCATATACAGGAAATTTAGAAAAATTGTCACCAGTGCAATACGTAATGTAAACAAAATTAATTCTGTAAAAAAAATTGAGGTTGTTCGAAATAATACTAAAGCAACTTGGAAAATAAAAAAAATAAAATACTGTTTTCAGTTCGTGGAAAGATACAATTCGATTATATCGAAAAACAGGGAAAATGTATCTTTGACAGAGTGCAAAATGTTTTAATCAATATCAAATCCACCGTTAACAAGGAGGTTAACATCGGTGTTTCACAAGGATCTGTATTACAGCCGTTACTTGTTATTCTATACATAAATGATATTCAGTTTGTGAGCAAATTTTCCCTGAAATTCTTTACGCCGATGATACTAACTCATTTTTTTAACCGAGAGACAATGTTGATTATCTGTGAACCACTCTAAACACTGAGATCAACAAGTTTTCTGATTGGTTAGCATCTGACAGATTGAAATTTGATTATGCAAAAACATATAGTATGCGTTTTGAACCCAAGAATAAAGATATAAAAATGACTTATATAAACGTATTCATTAACAATTGCCAAATTCCTCTGAAATATTTTACTAATTGCTAAGGGGTTCTTTTGGATGAAATTGGATTTTTTTTTTAATCTGAGACGGCATGCAAAATATAAAAAGCAATTGGGGCATTAATTCGATTAAAGAAAGTTTTTTTGCTTCACCATATTCTATATAATTGCTATTTATCAGTCTATAATTCAACCAAATTCGACGTACTGTAACATTATGTGGGTTAGTTTAGTGCTTCAACCCATCTTAATAGAATCATAATTTTACAAAAAAGAGTAATACAAATTATTACTGGTTCAGCACCCTTCGCACACACGAATACATTTGTGAAAGCTAAATAGTTGAAAGTTTAAGATATACACAAGTTGCATTTAGTCAGTTGTAGGTTTTCGTATTTGCATGATCTGCTGCCAATTTTTAAAAATAATTGTTTTCCCGAAATTATTCTTTTGTACCATATTCCACTAGACAGTTCAACCACATGCGAATTCCAAAATTTAAGTATGAATAATCCCGTATGACAATAAAATATAGTGGTCCAAAATTGTGGAATAATCTCGGTCCGAAATAAAGAATCGCCCTTCCTTATCTAGCTTTTTAAAAAATATCAATCTAACCTTTTCAAATCATACACCCTCTGAGTCTGAAAAGCGGTACGTTTTTCCTTGTTTCTGTCTTTCCTGTTGAACTGTATTTAATTTATATTTAATTAGTCATATAGTTTTAGGGACAAGCCTTTGATAGGCCTTTGACCTTTTTTTTCGTCTCCCAAATTTTGATACTTCTGTTCTGTTGTGTTATTTGTTGGAATTGACTTTTTATTGTGAATATTTGTTATTGTGATTTTTATCAAATGTGCAAATAGAATGAATTGAATTGAATTATATTCTATTATGTTATATAACGTTGTATTATATCATGACATCTTACATTATATCATATTACCACACACTATATTACATTATATTATAATAATTACAAAATGTAGATAGGTTTTGAAGAGCAGCGAGAATTGTGAACGATCTATGGGAAATTGCTCACAAAACTGATAAATACAACAAAGAAACAAACAATCAGAGGAAAACAACGACATAATCATAGAGCAACAACATATCATATTCGATATCTATTCATTTCAGGTTCATTTTGCTAATCCATCTGATACCATACAGCTAGGAAATTACACAGACTGATGGTGATTCTTATAACTTCACACATTAGTTTTCTTTGATTTTGTTTTTATCTACAAGACTGTTATTCCATAAATAATTTCCTTAACCCTAAAGATTATCTCATAATAATTATCTACGTTGTTTAATCCTATTTTCACATAGGTTGCAGCATCCGGTCATTCGATATGTAAACTTCACATAAATCATCGGTTCCTGAGCGACCTACTGAAGCACGGCTTCACTGTGGAGACGCTATTTCCAAATGTGGAACAACTATCCTTTACTACTCTCCAAACAGTGTCCCCTGACATCGTAGAATCCTTGGCTCATTCTGAGCTTAAAGGGTTGTCATTCGCCACGGAAACCAGAAATGGCAATACAAAAGAGGATGAAGAATGTCATGTTCCACTGGTCGGAGATCCCTCTTCTCTGAAACAAGCGTTCCTGAACACATTTCCACGACTTACCAACCTCTCATTCCACAACCTTGTGATCGGAAACAATCGTTGTAAAACTATACTGAGCTCTCTCAAACAACATCAACACTTGAAAAACGTATGGTAAGACATATAAACGTGAAATTTAAAAGTCAATATAACATTTGGAAGATGTATGTTGTATGGTAGTATAGTGTCGTGACCGAATGTCAAAGCAAATGTGTCCACTACCTTCAGCTAGCCACATTTGAATACCTGTTACATTTTTGAAAATCCCTTATTGGTAGATAGGACTAGCATAGTAATAAGACTGCTATGAGAGACATATTTGTTGTTATACGCTCAGGGGGAGGTTACATCGATCGTGCCATCGCCCCAAGGCGTGCCGAGGCATGGTAGCTCTTGGGTTTTACTACATTAAATTATTGTCAGATGATCATATTCATACCTTATTTGTGACACTGGCAAGTCACGGATTGGCGTGGGGTCCATGGGGCGGAGCCCCCAGGATCTCAGGGGTTTTAGGCATTACATTACAGTCAGTAGAGCATCCGGGTGCCTGACTTTGTGCCCTAGGTGAAATCCGGGGGCCGGAAGCTTATGGGTTTTAAGGCATTTAATCACAGTCAGATGAGCAATTTTTAATTTTTTTTTTTAACCCGGAAATTAGAAAATTATGTTGTCAGATATTTTGTTCAGTGATTTAGGAGGGGGGGGGG